>JAGGAV010007831.1:0-47991 GCA_017657295.1 Termitomyces sp. DKA64 | reverse complement strand
CACACCTGGCCAGGGAGCTCCTTAGACTTGTTCTCTTTGGATCTCCCTCTGCCAGGTGAGTAGTTATGTCCATAGACCTTTGTACAGTACTGAATAGACTTTGGATCTCCCTCTGCCAGTTGTGTGACTTAGCCACAGCCTCCAGAGGTCACCCTTACAGGGCCCGATCTACTTCAGGGTTGTGCTCCCAGAGCCAGGTGAAGCCCAGAATCATATCTTGCTTGCCTAGGCTGGTGATGGCAAAGACTGTGCACTTAGTGTAGTTCTGGTAGCAGAGGATGAGATCAACCATAGAGTTGATGGCACCTGCTTTGTTGGGCATTCTGTTGATATTGAACACCAGAATGGGCTTGGAGAGTGGCTGCATGGTCAGGCAGTGGCATTTCACAAACTCCAAATCCAGGAATAGCCCCATTGCTCTGCTATCCAGAAGGGCAGTGACTCCACAGATCTGCTGAGTGTCCATGGTCTCAGTCTCCATGTCAAGGCATAAGGAGTTTGTGGAGGAGTTTGCAGCTACTATGTACCACTGAGGCAGCTGGCATTCCCAGGCAAGGCAGTATGGGTGGAGCCTAGCTGGCTCTAGGGAGCTCAGCTTGGGGTCTGGAATGGGTGTTTATATGCCTGGAGGGGAGTACTGAGGTTCTGTTGTCCTGAGACCATCAATATTGAGAGAGGCAATTTCATTTTCTATTGACAGATAAGCAAACCTGTTAGTACCTGGTGACAGAGGCATACACCTCATTCATCACTTGACTAAAAATCCTCCTCCAGGCCTGGGAAGGGGGTGCAAGTGCCACTCTCCTCTGGGGTCAACTCCAGTGCTGGCTCATCAGGTGAGGGATCTCCAGCAGCATTTTTCACAGCCAACAGTTGTAAGAGGAGCTCCTCTTGCTTGGCCATGGAGAGAAAGTATACCTCAAGACCCATCAGGCAGTGTTGCATGAAGTGCCCCAGTTTCCCACATCTCTAGCACAGTAACAGTGTGGGGTGATGCTGTTGGGTGGTGTTGATGTCCATGGGGATGCCTGGAGGCAAGGGTCATGGTGCAGGGATGACTGGAGCAGGGGCAGGTGCTAGACATATAGGAGCAGGGTACTAGAGTGCAGTGGCAGGAGCAGGGCAGGGAGTTAGGTGCATGTGGCATAGCTCCCATCAAATCTCCATGAGCTGCCACTGATTTCAGGCCACCTTATACTAAGTGGCAATCTGCTCATTGTTTGGACAGCCCTCTGCAAGGTTGTCAATACATTCCAGTAATGCAGGGTGCAGGCCATCCCAGAATGTGAGGCACAGTTGGAGACCATTGGGGTAGGCTACCTGCTCAACTAATGCCTGGAAGGAATCAATATACTCATCCAGCATCCTTTTCCCTTGCCCATATTGCTCCTGGTTGTGTAGTGCTAAAGCAGCAGTTTTGGTGGGGTTGATTGGAAAGAACTCTGCCCAGAAGTCCCTTTCAAAGGCAGCCCAGTCAGCAAAACTTCTGACACCTCTGAGGCATCAAAACACCTGCAGCATGTAGGTGGAGGCACATCTGGCCTTCATGTATGACAGGACCCAAGCTATTATCAGTGCATCAGAGTTGAAGGCATCTCTGCTGAGGTGAATGTAGGTGATGCAGGACTGGAGGAAATGCTCTCTGCCAGACCAACTGCCATCATATGCATGCGAGAGTGCAGAACAAGGGATTTGTGCTCAGGGGTTTACCAGAGCTGCAGGGGGGACTACTGGGGCTGCAGGGAGTGTTCCTGTGGCTGGAGGTGGCATTGAGGTGGGGGGCAGGTGCCCTAGCAGTGCCTGAAGGGACTGGGAGATGAGCTCAGTGGTTTGGCAAAGGGTGGAGAGTTCAATCATGTGATGGGTGAGGGAAGCTTGGGTCAATTGCACCTGAGTCTCTAGGTGTAGCAAGTGAGTCCAGGCCTCATCCTGCAGAGCTGGAGCCTCCAAGGGAGTGTCTGGGTTGGCAAGCTAAGACATAGGATTCCACAGGTGCTTAAGGCTGGTAAGGAAGCAGCAAATAGGGGGCTCAGGGGTTCTGTGTGGCTATGAGGGGCTTCCAGGCCAGGATTTGGAGACTTGTTCTGCTGTAAGGGCAACCTCTGGGAGTGACAGCTAAATCATGCAGCCAGCAGAGGGAAATCCAAAGTATATCAGAATGGGTAATTGATGATACAAATAGTACTAATTACCTAGCAGAGAAGAATCCAAAGAGAACAAGTCTAAGGATCCCTGCTGCTTGGTGCAGTGCATCAGTGGGCAGCAGAGGCATGGGAACAACTGTATAGATGACTAGAGTTGACCAAAAGTGCTTGCTGAGGGATTATGGCAAGTTCCAGGGGTCTCTGAAGATCTCCAGGGATCTGTAGAATGCCCCAGAGACATCAAATGAGCCTTGGGAGAGTGGAATCAGTCTTGGAGAGTTGGTGTCAGTCCAGGGTGGAGGTTGGAAAGGAAGTCCCCTGACACACAAGCTCCTTGGTGATATCCTTCCAGAGAAATGCAAACTCCACAGGGCATGAAGGCCAGCACATATTTTTCTAGTGGGTATAGTGGCCAAGCACCCCCAGGTAGGACAAGATAAGTTTTTACACAGGGATGGCATGTACTTGAGTCTTACACATTGTACATAAGAGCATTTTCTCTGCAGTGAGTTGCTTCCATCAAGTTTTCCTCTGAAAAAAATCTCTATCTTGAACTTACTAGTTCACTCTCCAATCAGAGTCCCTCCTCTATAGTTGACAAGGGTCAAATAGAAAGAGGGAGCGGTCATTAGTACAGTGCGCGGCCTCACATCTGGTCTTCGTCCAAACAAAAGGGATCAGATGACATGATTGGACGGTCTTCGATGATGTATCACCCACCGCGCGCTGTCGAGATCTAACCTGAATGTAGACATTTATGTAAGTGATGAAAAAAAACTCATGTCTGATTTTCCAGATGACGCCGATCGGTAGTATTTACTGGTCATACATGAGTAACCAACAAGGGGCGCTAATCTCGAATCAATCATGCCGTCCAGGTGACTTAACTGCTAAGGTCTAGAGTGCTGCGCACTGTACTACGAACTCATCTCCTGATTGCAACGCTTGCCTCTCCCTCTGGATCCCATGTATTCTACTCAAGGTAGTGAATCACCAAACAAACCTCAGCTCAAACAGCCACAAAGCAGCGTGTTCCTGTCTGAAAGACTTAAGGGCCTGGACGGGCGCCTGGATTATCTCTCCAATCTCTTCGAACTGCTCCAGCTTGCCACTGTAGAAACTTGTAACCCGGCCTTGGATCTCCTGACCTTTGCACAGACTGCATATTACTTCGCTGTCATAATGAAGAAGATCCCTCCGAGATCAAAGGAGGAGTCATGGGTACGTGGAATTTTAGCGCCCCACGTTGACGCAGGTATTTGAACTAAAGCGAAGTAATCAGCGCAAGTTTCCCACTATATCACACTATCAAGCTGGCATCTCCGAAGGAAACAGGCTAGATGCAAATAAAGCGTCAAAGGTAAGTATGTGGATCCAATAGTATACACAAGTCTTCAGGCCTCAGACCCTGAACTTCCTCAGGATAGTAATCGGTGTGACGGTACTTACCCCAACCAGGCTCAAGCCACGGGAATTTCAAACGAAGGGATGATGGAAATGAGCTACAATTTGCAGAATCCCTTCGCCCAGGGAGCTGTCACCACTCAGCAAATCAGCCACAACCTCTGGTCTGATCACAACAATACACATTCCACATGGGAAGTTGATTCTATCGACTCTCTTGATGGCAATCAATTCTGGCCACCCGAGCTTGAGATGGAGGGAATCCGTGACGACAGCGTCGTACCCGAAGCAGAAGCTATTGGCCTCGTTTACCTTGTAGATCTGGCTAGTTCAGTCAGATCGAAGAACAAAAATGACGAACAGACGGTGATGAGCACCGTGATGTCTTACGATGCCCTGCATGCGCAAGAACTCAATATTGGTATCATCCTTGACCCATCCCACCGGGGTAAAGGCTATGCGCACCAGGTTACTGAGATGGTCCTAAAAATGGCTTTCAAAACTCCAAAGTGCCACCGTGTGCAGGCAATCCTCCCTGACCACGTTGCGAAGGATCGTGCAATTTGCTTCTTCACCCAAATGTGCGTGATGTCAAATGCTTTAGTCGACCTTGCTGTAGCTTGTTTCTTTACTCAACAGGAGATTTGATCATGAAGGCACACGTCGTCGTGCTTTCCTCAGTCCGATGGAGCATGAATACAAAGATGTTACGTATATGGGAATGCTTGATACCGATTGGATGCTCCGACAGACTGATCGCAAGCGCAGCCAGAGATCTGGACATCCAGCGCCGAAATCAGCTTGGGATGAGCTTCTTTCGCGGCACCAGCGCGAGCGCGAGGAGCTGCTGAACTGGGAAGCTGGTATCGGGTATTCCAGGACACTCAGGCCAAGGGCACAGACGCCGACGCAAAGTTGCTACAGAACAGCTGGAGCCAATGATGCAGATGACGAATTGGGAGATAAGAAAGGCTCAGATGCGTCAAACAAGAGGCGACCGGAGGAGGGAAAGATCGAATGGGAGACTTTATCAAGTGGGCACGAGAGTGATTCTTTCGCGATCGCGTCGGACTATGATTCCGTTTCTGAGCGTTCCGCCAGTCCTGGTGGGTACTTCAGTACTGCATCGTCATCTCGCTCTGCGCGAAACGCGGTCGAACCATCGGGCTCGGACTTCGAATCTTCTTCCGCATCTTCATCGAGTTTGGACTCCGGGGACGAAGAGGCATTTGAGTTTGTCAGGGGTACCTCGCAGTTAGCGTGAAGTGTGATTCTAGGTGCATGTTTCGTATGTATGTAGTATCTGTTCAGAACCTCACGCGCACGACTTGTGTCGGAACACAGTTGATTTGTCTTCACCACTGAGCCAGGTCGTTCCCAAAAGAATTGGGAACGCAATATGCATATTAATTCTAAGTATACAATCACAACTCAATCAACTCTGTCAGACCATACCAACAGCGAAAGGGATGCAATACGGTGAATCCCAGTATACTGCTATCTCTCGATCCCAAAGACATACACGATGGGCAAAAGTAGTCAAAGGGAATGACATTCTTCAATTACCACGCGTCGAAACGTGATAGATGAAAGAGACCAATCATCATGCATCTGTAGTCTATATTGTCAATGAATAGGGAATTATTCCACTATATCAGGAGTAAAATCCGTGCCAAAAATGACGGAGGATGCCGAATAACGGCAGCAGTGGCAAGACTCTGGCATGGCCGGAGTTTTAACCTAAAGTCCTAGAACTGCACAAGCCACCAGCTCGGCGATTCCCGAAGCACACAACAGAAGTCTCGAGGTAAGCATTTGGCCATCGTCGCCGCCGCCGCCAACAAAATGGTCAACATCCCCAAGTACGTTTCCCTATTGGTAAACTTATGTTATTCACTGCTGATGCTTCTGGTCGTCTTTAGGACTCGCCGGACCTGTAAGCATTTTAAAATGCGAGAATAGTCGGATGACTGACGAACGAGCGTTACTTATCAGACTGCAAGGGCAAGACCTGCAAAAAGCATACGTATGTTTCCGACATATCATGATTGACTTTGGTGGCCGATTTGTCATTGTTAGCCCCCATAAGGTGACACAATACAAGAAGGGCAAGGACTCCCTCTTCGCGCAAGGAAAGCGCCGTTACGATCGCAAGCAGTCAGGTTATGGTGGTCAGACTAAGCCTGTCTTCCACAAGAAGGTGCGTTATTGGATTTCACGCTTGAGCATCTGCTGATTAGAGGCAATCTGGAATAGGCGAAGACAACAAAGAAGGTCGTGCTAAGGCTGGAGTGTACAGCATGCAAGTACAAAATGCAACTGACCCTGAAGCGTTGCAAACAGTGAGTTCATTGTTCTTGTCTGAAGGTTCTTTCTTGACCTATTCTGTAGCTTCGAGCTTGGTGGTGAGAAGAAGACCAAGGGTGCTGCCCTCACTTTCGTTCGTTCTTTCCTGTTTCATATTGTTTCTCGACTAATAAGCTATATAGTGAGCGGCTATTATGTGTACTATGTTTATGTTGCACTTCTTTTTACCTCGATGACGCTCAATATGACATGCATTGCACCACCAAGAGTTAACCATTGATGAGACATGTTACCCGCTGTGAATGATCACTTGGATTGCTTTGGATTAACTTCAGTAGTCACCCCAGCAGGCGCTCGACAGTGTTTGGGAATATTGATGGGATCTGGATGCCTGGGCGTAAGGACAATGAGAACCAAAGCGGTCTTTTCTCGCAATCAAGTACTCAGCTATGCGCCGTTCCTGCTTCTGAAGAGGCTGTTTACTCCTATTTCTCCGTATCCTGACAAGCTCATGGCCGTGGTGAGAACAGACTCTAGACTCTGGGAAAAAGAGACGTTAGACTGTCAGTAGATTGGAATATGCCGGTCGATCCTCTTGTGGTGACCATTCTACTTAACATTGCATTCGGTGTTGTTTCCCGAATCTGCTCAGCCTTGGTGTGGGAGCTGTATACAAAGATGCCAACCCAATGACTAGGTCTTGGAGTGGGAGCTGTATATAAAGATGCCAACCCAATGACTAGGTCTTGGAGTGGGAGCTGTATATAAGATGTCAACCCAATGACTAGGTCTTGGAGTGGGAGCTGTATATAAAGATGCCAACCCAATGACTAGGTCTTGGAGTGGGAGCTGTATATAAAGATGCCAACCCAATGACTAGGTCTTGGAGTGGGAGCTGTATATAAGATGTCAACCCAATGACTAGGTCCTGGAGTGGGAGCTGTATATAAAGATGCCAACCCAATGACTAGGTCTTGGAGTGGGAGCTGTATATAAAGATTCCAACCAATGACTAGGTATTTGGTTCTTTCACCCACGCACCATGTCCGACGACGAAATCGCCTATCCTCCTAACCATCTCAAACCTCCACGGCCCTCGCGCTCACTCATAGGTCGTGTTGCTATCGTCACTGGCGCTGGGTCACAGTCATCTGGAATCGGTAATGGACGAGCTGCCGAAATTTTACTAGCGGAAGCTGGTGTCCGCGTCGTCTACGCGGACGTAAATCTTGACTGGGCCAACACAACTGTCTCTATGATCACTTCTGAATTCGGGCCTGGTATCGCCGTCCCAGTTCAAGCAGACATGACAAAGTCTGTGGACTGTGAACGGACCGTAAATGAGGCCTTGAAGCGCTTTGAACGACTTGATATTTTGGTGAATAGGTGTCGGCGGTCCCAAGGGGACTGCTGTTGATGTCGATCCTGAGCTGTGGGCACGGGGCTTGGAGATCAATGTGACGAGTATGATGCTGATGGCCAAGTATGCCGTCCCTGCTATGGAAAGGAACAAGCGTGGAGCTTTCGGCGGACGAGGTGCAATTGTGAACATTGCAAGCGTTGCAGGTTTAATTGGCGGACACCCGATGTTGTTGTATCCAACAAGCAAAGGCGCAGTCGTCAACATGACGAGGGCGATGGCGGCGAACCATGCATCGGCGGGCATCAGGGTCAACTGCGTCTGTCCCGGTACGTGAAATACTCAAATCCTCAATCGACTCTGTTTTCACACGATTGACCCTGTTTAGGGATGGTGTATACGCCGATGATGTATAGCCATGGTATGCCCGATGACGTTCGCGAAGCACGGCGCAAGCGTAGTCTTCTACAGACGGAAGGAAATGGATGGGATATAGGTGCTGCTGTGCGATTCTTGGCGAGTGACGAGGCTCGCTGGATCACAGGAGTATTCCTGCCTGTCGATGCCGGAGCAACCGCTGCCATTCCGCAGTCTGTTACTCTCGCAAGGGGAGCAAACTTATTTTCTACCCTTAACGTTTCCTCGAAGTTATGACTGGCCCAGCGAATGACCTGGTGTTCACGAACTCAGTACAAGGCTCCATTTTATCCCAAATAGCCCCTTATAAATTCCGATGTCAAATACATGATCCCTTGTTCGTTATACATTGTGTCACTTTCGTGGAAATGGTGGCGTCACAGATTTCGTAGCTCTTCCCATTCGGTTCCTTAATCTGAATGCCGCGCTCACGCATGAATATCTTCCGGACATAGCAACCTCACACAGTTGAACATAACAGCTCGATAAGACAAGGTGGTCTGCGCCATGTGCGCATGAAGGCGGCCTCGTCACTGCGTCGTGAGACGAACATAATGCTGAATCAGATACATGTCATAATATTGTGCATGAGATACAGACAAAAGCGATGCATTGCAACGTTGCATCCTAACATCAACGATCACCCTCCGATTTGAAATACTCTTGTAACTCAACAAAGGGAGGTGTCACTGTCATATCAGGATGGTATTTCTTCCAGTTGAAATAAATCAGTCGCCAGTGCTTGACACATTTATTTCACAGCTCTTCTTCAGATTAGAACCTATGCCATCTTCTCCTAATTCCTAGCCTATAGAGATAGGCTGCCGAAGTTATTTCCTCACAAGGAATGTGTTTCCCGTAGAGATCAATCTGCGCAGTCATTATGAGAAATACTCAAGTCGTTCAACCCCATATCCAGACTATGAACAATGCACATACTGGGTAAACCAGTCGAAGGACTTGAGAAAGTTCCGCAATTCGTAACGTTTCGCACTTTGATATCCCATCTGTCTCAGAACCTCTCCTTCTTTCACAGGCAATATATCCCTTGTCAGTTGTTTCCCTTCTTTCCAAGCAAAACAATCACGGTACGCTGCACCTGTAAAATCTATGAGGAAAGGTTTTCCTTCAAAATCCAACATGTGGGAAGAATTCACATCGTGCACAAGTTCTATCTCAGGCGAATGCAAGCGAAAAATAACATCCATGGTATCATTTCTGTGGTAGAATGACCGCGCCAACTACCTCTTTACCTGAAATTGACACCATAGTCACCACTACGATAATACTTCGGCTGCGATAGATTGGAGACGGCAGGCTCCCCCCAATATTGAAGGATTATACATGCACGAGAAAGTTCATTTGGGTCCGAAGGGTCGTACAAGTAGAAACCAACCAACTTTGGCATATGAATACCCCAGAGAGGCTTCGAGCATTCAACATAGATTCGGTATTCATGTTCGAGTAGCAATTTGCTCTTCATCGGTGAACTTAATGATGACATCTTGCCCAGTCATTTTGGCCTTGAAAATCTGGTTGTCGTTCTCGATCTTCTTGAGGAGGGCGATGTTTGTCAAAGTGACTGGGTAATTATTCTCCACCGCGTCCTTGTCCTGGCGGATAAGCTGATGAACTTCGGGCTCATCTGTAAGTTTGAGACTAAGAGACATTGCTGACGCCAGGAAGACCCTTGATGAAAAGGCTAAAGAAAGAAAGGTATGATGAACGGGATGCAACTTGTAGCATACAACAAATTGAACAATATTGATATGGGTTCTATCCTCTCCATCCGAATAGCCACACACTGGCAGTCCTTTTTTGATGTCGATGAATTGTGCTTATACCACGGGCAAGCCACAACTAAGAGCTGGTTCTCGATCGTAGCGTTATCCCCACGTCGTGTCCGGCCTAATCGAAATCTATATATCCACACACACAATAGCCTCCAATAGCACACCATTATGGAACAGAAACCCTACCCTACAAGCTCACATCGGGACTGCCAATCTGCAACTTGTGACGAGCTCGAACATAACTCTGAGAGTGACAAGCCAGGAGTACTTTGGTCCAATCTCCGCACCACAAGTATCGTAAGTGATTGCTCCGGAGACTGGCACGAATGAGCTAGTTGACTTTGGCATTTTTGATGACGCAGAGCTCATGAACCACTATCAGTAAACGGTTGAGATGTTTACCCTGTCGTAGTAATCTTGTGGGTAGTATTACGGTGCAACAATACAGAAAAGACAGTATAATTGTCATTTAAAAACAGTGAGTACAGTGGTTTGCAAATTGGGTCTACTCTGCCCTTTCTCCAAAATGGGGTATGGGCGCCGTCATGAAGCGGGAAGCAAAATAGCGCGATACTTTCACCACCTCCTACAATAGTGGGTGGGGAAAAAACCCCATTTCACCGGTTTGGGAATTTCTGACGATCCAATCCAAACCATACATGACATCATGTGTCACGTAGTATTACTACGTTACTATTAATATTATCTACCTACGCTACTCTGAGGCAGCTATGGCCGCATTACTGGGAATACGCCACGATAGACCTAATTCAACAATAAACCAAAATGGGCTAGTGGGGTAGCATCAAAACCCCATTGGGGAAAGCTTGACACCCCTGCGTTCGAAGTACACATAGTTGTGCATAGACGGTTACACGTTGCTTAAAATAGTAATATTAGGGATGAGTGTAGGGATGAGGCAATGTTAAAGGCCGATTCGTCTGACCGCCATACACATTATCTCGTGTATCATCAAGAAAAAGAATTAGTCACCCAGAATTCAATTTATGTAGCTCTGTTAAAGTTGGATTAACATGCTTTGAACAGAAGTACTTTTAGTATGTAAATAGATCTTTACCCCATGGGCAGTCGGGTCGAGTCGACGTTTGATATATTTTATGACATGGATATTGTACGTGGAATATGGACGAAACTGTAAGTTGAATAGTTGAAGAGCACATCCCAGTATTAGCAACTACTCTCCGATTTTAAATACTCTTGAAGATCAACAATCCCCAATGGACGCTGACCCGTGAGGCTCTTTCCCATTACAACAAGAGTAAACCATGGGAGAATTCATGCAGCATGTATGTGATCCTATAATCATAATCTATAATCCAAATCAACAACATACTGAAATGATTGGCCGACTAGGATGAGGCGACTATGCTAATAAATAAGGCTAGAAGGCATCCAGTGCGGACCCACGTATCACACCATGCGCCACGCAACAACATCAAAAATTTGGTTATCCACAATTCAATTCTTAAAAACACTGTTCTTTCAAGAGGACGGTGAGCCATAAACAATATGCGCAAGAAATCAAGGGGGGTGTTTGAGGGGAAGATATATATGTATATTTGTAGACATAAGCAAAATAAAAAAAGGAACGTATGTAGATGCCTTTCGCTCTCTCACCACGCACCGATCCTCATTGGTCATTTTCAGAGTAGTGTTTTTTGTCATTACACTCTCAAAGTAGGACTCTCACATCAATGATATTCAATCATGTCTCACCGCAGATCTCGCTGAACTTACCTCAAAAGGATTTACCCAAATTCCAGCCACTTCAGTCCCACTGAAAGCTGAAAGCACGATAAATGCTCGCCACTGGCTCGCTCACATTCAAGTTTTGTATTCGCTCTAGTCGTACCTTTTTACGCCTCTTCTACTGCTATATCATATCCTACTGTCCAAACATCCAACTCTTTCAGTTAGTTATAATTTTGTCCTCGCCCTCAAATTGGCCACTTCATATCTAATAAAAAGAGAAGGTCGCTTTGGAAAAATCAATCACCCGGCGCTTGTACAGCTCCGGTAAAGTCAATTGCATAGAATACAGACAAAACTCCTGAAGCACATCCAAGCATTAACAATCAGTCTGCAAATTCAAATACTCTTGAAGATCAACAATGCCCAGTGGAGGCTGAACAGCTGCGTCTGGATGATATTTCTTCCAATTCGAATGGATAGGTCGCCAGAGCTTGACAGAGTTATTCCACATGTCTTCTTCAGATCTGACTCTAGGCCATTTCCTAAGTGCTCGCTCATATAAATAGACTGCCGATGTTATATTCTTGCAGGCGATTGTTGTACCGTAAAGTTCGACTGTTCCTGTCATCATGGGAGATATCAAGTCGACATTCATGCCCACTTCTATATTGCGGAAAGTGCACGTACTCGGAATACAGTACTCGAGGGACTTAAGAAAGTTCCACAACTCGTAACATTCCACACTCTGAGATCCCATCTGGCGCAGAATCTCTCCGTCTTTCGCAGGTAATACATCCCTTGTCAGTGGTTTCCTTCTTCCCATGCGAAACAATCATGGGGCTCTGCACCAGCAAAGTCTATGAGGAAAGGTTTCCCTTGGAAATCTAAGATATGCGAAGCATTCAATGCATCATGCTCCAGCCCTATCTCAGGTGAATGCAAACGAAATACAATATCCATTGTATCATTTCTGTCAAATAGTCTCGTCAAGTAGTTCTGTCACGTATTTATGGTAACTCTTACCTGAATCGCTTGATACCATAATCATCACTGCGGTAATCCTTCAACTGTGACAAATCGGAGACGGCAGGCTCCCCACAATATTGAAGGACTATACATGCACAAGACAGTCCATCTAGATCCGAAGGTTGATACATGTAGAAACCATGAAACGTTGGGACATGAATACCCCAGAGTGATTCCAAATGATCGACATAAATCTGGGATTCTTGTTTGAGGCGGGGAATGGCAATTTGCCCTTCATAGGTAAACTTGACGATGACGTCCTGCCCAGACATTTTGGCCTTAAGGATCTGGTAGTGGTTCTCCGTCTTCTTGAGGAAGGTAATGTCTGTCAAGGTGATTTGATCGTGGTTCTTGATTACGCCCCCGTCCTGGCGGAGAAGCTGGTGAATTTCGGTTTCATCTGGCAGTTTGAGACTGAGAGACATTTCCGGCGCCAGACAACAGCAGAGAGACTATAAGTTCTAAGGCGAAGGAAGATGGTATGATGAACGGACATAACTCGCCTCTTTAACAGGCCACTATGTAGGTAAACAAATAATGAGCCATATTGGCAGAAACCGAACTCGCCGTGATCGTCGATAAGTGACCATCCCTTTCCAGCAGACGCGTAAAGCGGCATCAACCATCTTCCCTGTACAGGCATCCACGTACAATAAGGCTACGCTGAATACATCTACTAGGGTGCAACCCTCCAAGCTCCCTCGAGCCTACCCATCTCAGCGATTCAACCTTGCACTCTCATTTATCCAGTGTGTTGGCCACCTGATGGATCGGGTTTACACCACACTAAGTAACAGCCACCGCCCCTGAAACCCATCAAAAGCTATGACTATTTGCAGAATTGACCAGCACAAAGGATGTATTGTTGCCATGTGGTAGAACAACTCATCACACGGAGCTATGACCAGTTGCGTCAGAACATTCGACCCTTTAACCGGCACAAAGGCCATGTATTCCAGTTATATCCATGATTCTGTTGTTTTTTTTTGTACATCATCGCAGGTATGGCTGCCTCGTGACAAAATCATGCGAGCATTTTCGGAAATTAGGTATATATGTGGCACGCTGACTGTTTACTGCGACTGCTACATATAAAGAGCCCTCGATAGAGACAGAACCCAGATTACTCGTCTTCCAGCTCCTTTTACAGTCTATTTGAAGTGATTCGCGTGCCAAAGCCTTCACTATGCTACCTACAGCACGACAAGCAACGAAAGTTGGACATAACGTTGAGGAGGTGAACCAGTTCCTACCGCAGTCATTAATAGATTTGAAAGAACCGTTCGACTTTGATCCACTACTGTTCGCCCAAAGTTCTAAAACTACTGACGTCTTTGCTTCCAAGGTGCCGGAAACAAGAAAGGCATTGGCTGCCCTTACGCCGAAGCTCACCCGTGTTGTACCATCCCCAAATCTCGTGCGACAGCTTTTTCCTGAATGGACTAAGGCTCTTAAGGACATCCGGGTTCAGCCTGGAGACAGACATTCCACACTCTGATATCCTACCGGGCCCAGAATCTCCCCTTCTTTCGCAGGCAACATATCCCTAGTCAGTGGTTTTCCTTCATCCCACGCGAGACAATCATGGGGCCCTGCATCAGCAAAATCTACGAAAAAAGGTTTGCTTGAAAATCAAAGATATCAGACGCACTCAAGCACCATGCTCGAGCCCTACCTCAGGCGAATGCAAGCGGAACGCAATATCCACCGTGTCATTTCTGCGCCAGATAACCTCGTCAAGTACGTTCATCACCTATTCATCGTAATTCTTACCTGAATCGCTTGATACCATAATTATCACTACGGTAATTCTTCAACTGCGACAAGTTGGAGACGGCAGGTTCCCCGCAATATCGGAGGATGATACACGCACAAGACAGCCGACGGATTGTACATGTAGAAAACATAGAACGTTGGCACATGAATACCCCAGAGTGGCTTCAAGCAATCGACATATATCTTGGATTCTTGTGTGAGGCCGAGAATGGTAATTTGCCCTTCATAGGTAAACTTGACAACGACATCCTGCCCAGACATTGTGGCCCTGAGGATCTGGGTACTCGTTCTCCGTCTGCTTGAGGAGGGTGATGTTTGTCAAAGTAACTTGACGGTTGTTGTTCTCGGTTGCACCCTTGTCCTGGCGTTGAAGCTGGTAAATTTCGGTTTCATCTGGAAGTTTGAGACTGAGAGACATTTTCGGCGCCAGACGACAGCAGAGACTCGGAGTCCCTAGGCCTGAGGCTGAGGATGGAATGTAGGTAAACAAATAATGAACAATGACCGACGTACCAATATCACAACATGCGCCCAAACTTCAATTTCCACGGTTTTATACAAAGCGCAGGGGCAGGACAGAGTAAGCCATAATAAAAAATACGCGCAAGAGTGTTGGGAAGAGCAACATCAGAAATATAAGATAATTCCCAGGTTGCTAACTACTTTGCAATGTCTAATAACCCAGTGGATTCCCACCTAAAGGCACTACTGCCAAATATAGAGCCAGAAGTCCTGATATTTGCAAAAGATATCAACTCTCTCTGATTGATTATGATGTTGATAGATGGCAAATAATACATGAACTGCATTGCCAATTTGAGATGTCAGATTGTTTTCATGTTGGAGGAAGTCACTAATGACCTCAGCATCACTTGTGATCCTTTGGTAGTTCTGCATATGCAAAGTGCAAACAGTACTTTGGATTTGTTGTTAGGGCTCCCTCAAAATGTTCTATGTGCTATTGAGGATGTTGCTTTGTATCTTCAGATTCATGTCATTTGGCAACTGGCATACAACATTCTTTTAGGCTGACTATTTTATGCTCTACAAAAAGTGCAGTAAAAGCTCATTCTCAGGGCCAGATGACTCTGCAAATTGCCAATCTTAATTTGGGAGAGGTAAGATTAATTCTAACAATTTGTCATGGCAGCTATAGAGAAAGCTGAAGGTGTTTGTGCCGACTGAACTGCCTCTCAAACTACATCAGTGTTTTTGTCCTCACTGACACCAATTGTTAAGGACTCCCCAGTTCATTTCTTTAATTCTATTTCCCCTCTTCTATACTTCTTCAGCACCCCTCCACATGATTTTCCCCCTTATACTCCTTCCTCTGCCCTCTCTAGTGTTCCTGCTTTCAGCTCACAAACTGCACTGGTTCTTCATCAATAATTCAGACAAGTGTTGGATCTTTGACACTGCTAACCAATTGATGACCAATCAGATCTACTCCCTTGTTCTATCATCAGTTGTGCCTGCCAAAGGCATAGGTCTATCTTGCTGGGGGCAAACATCCCAAACCCCTGACTAAGACTCAGCTCCAACCTCACCATGGTCATTTAGGGCTTCAACATCCAACTCAATGCTTAGTCTTGGCCCCAACTTTGCTGCACTCAGTTAGGGTTTCAGAACTTGATGCTTATTTCTGGCCCCAACTGAGCATAGTGAAGTTGGGACCTTGATTTTAGAACTCAATGTTCATTCCCAGCCCTAACTTCACTGCATTCAGTTAGTGCCTTGCTTTCAAAACATAG
Organism: Termitomyces sp. DKA64; assembly: GCA_017657295.1. Lineage (NCBI taxonomy): Eukaryota > Fungi > Basidiomycota > Agaricomycetes > Agaricales > Lyophyllaceae > Termitomyces > Termitomyces sp. DKA64. The sequence goes on along the minus strand of JAGGAV010007831.1, from coordinate 32,300 downwards.
TGCTTAATCACAGTCCCAATGTTGCTGTGCTCAGTTAGGGCTTTGGTTCAGAATGCAGTGCTCCCAACTTTGCTATGCTCAGTTAAGGCTTTGTTTTTAGAATGCAGTGCTTAATCTCAGCCCTAACTTCACTGTACTTGATCATGGCTTTGTTCTCATGATGCAATGTTTAGTTTCAGTCCCAAAAGGTTGAAGATGCTTAGTCAAATCTGCTGCAGAATGTCTGAGGCTCTGAGTTTCTGCTTTTCCACATTGGCAATGAGTTAATAGGTTTTGTAAGCAGGGTTGGATTCTTCATCAGTACAATCAGTTGTTTGGGAATTTTTCTGTTCATCTGATCCTCCTGCATCCAGGTGTACTAGCTCTTTGGTCAGCAATGACATGGTGTAAGGGCAAGGCTTAATATCTGCCTTCCATAGGGCCAGCAATGTGAGCAGCAAGCAAGAGTCAAGTGGGCACAGAGGCAGGCAAGAGTCAGGTGAGGGGCAGGTAAGGCAAGCAGAGGGTCAGACATTGCTAGAGAAGCTTACAGTCAATTCAATGGATAGGTCAGGAGAATACTGCTATTGTTCAGCCTGGGGATATTCTATCCACAGGCTGCCTTTATGTACTACATCAGTGGCTGTGCTGTTACTGAACTGTTGAACTAATCAGGCCCCAGTGTGCAATGGAGTATGACTAACAATAATTGATCCTGAGTAAGGTTGATGCATATGACACATCCAGGCATAGGACAGGGTAAGTGATCATTCAGAGGTGCTATAAGTGGGCACATTGTCAGACTAAGCTCAGAATAGAGTTGGACACAGTCTAGAGGCTGGTCCCCTTACACATGGCTGATTGTGGTACTTCCCTTCCCTTCCTTTTGCTGATAACTTCAGTCACTTGCTTTGAAGATCTGGTCCTCTTTGGGTCTGAGAGCACCAATAAGTCAAGTCTCCCTTAATTTGATGGCCCAGCCTTTGCATTCCTCAGCATTGGTCAATATTTGGTTAATGCAATTGGTGTGGGAGGTATTTAACATCAGCCACTTGTCTTTCAGCAGGATGTCTCTTCAAGATTTCTATCTCCACTTATAACATCCTCTGTATGCCTTACCTTGTTGACATATATACTTCTGTTGTTCCTTGAAACATATCATGCACTAATGTCAGCTGTATTTCTTGCAAATTTTAAGACTGAACATTGAGATTGACATTAAATGACAATGTTCCCATAGCAATTTTACCTGGGTTAAGGCAATGTCATTCTCTGATTCAATCCTTTAATAAGACCTTGCCATTGTATAAGGGAATATAAGCTTTTAATGGAAAAACTATCTTATTCTTGGCATTCCAATGACATATCTGCCCCAAAATCTGGGCACCTTCCTCTCACTATTGTATGTCCTTTTGGCCTGCTAAAATGGCATGCATTTTTCAGCAACTATGGTTGGTTCAGGTTTCTTTCTCCCAAATCATTTGCATTAGCTGCATTCCACTGACCCACTGCCATAGTCACTGTCATCTGGGTGACCTGCTTGAGATCTTCAAATTTGATATAACCATTCTAAATAGGAGCTGGGGCTGCAACTGGTAACAATTCCTAAGTTCGGTGACAAGGCTAATAAAAAGTCAGGATCATCCCTGGTGGTAATCCATTTACAGCTATCATAGCTGCTGCTATATCCAATGGAGTCTCCAACACCCAAGTTGCTACTTCCAATATTTTGTCCAATGGATACAGTAGTGGTGGATGATGCACCTCTCAAAAATCAGTATCCGAACTGCTGCTGGTATTCCCTGCCAGAAAAGTCTGTGTTCTTCATTTAGGAACATTTTTCCATTATTGATCAACCAAGATGCTATTAATTGGAATTGTTGATGATATTCAGCAAAGGCAGTTATATTTGGTATCCCATTATGAAATGTTTTGATCACTAATTGATCCAACTTGACAAGCTTATATTTATCAGCTTCAGCTACTCCAGGATACAAATTGATGACTGCTTTCTTTTATTCTGCATACATATATGGTCAAGGAGTAGCAGTGGGATTGACTTCAGGAACAAAATTTCCAGCATATAGCAGTCAGAAAATCCATGACTTTGCAGTGTCATGCATTACATATCCTGTCACATACCCTTTTCTCAGCACTTCCATTGCTATTCCACAGTCAGTAAACAGATACTCCACTTCCTTGAAGTAGTAAGGCAGGTCACGAGCTTTAGTTTTGTTCCACTTTAGTGCAGAGGTATGACTCCTAGGTGGCATACATGTAACTGATGCTTTTGCCATGGCTAATTTTGATACAGTCTGGAAAGGTTTGGAAAGAGTCCCTATACAAGATGGTGAAAGAAAGAACTCATTATTAGTAGGTAAGGACAACAAAGAAGACAGGAGATCAGCATTGAGGGTTCTGGGAAAATTTTTAGGATGTCATCTAATTCATCAAATGTTAGTCAGGAAGAAGCTTGATCAAGCTCTTCTTCAAGAGTAGCTGATACGGGTAAACAAGTAGGTGATATAGATGGTAGATTAACTGGGAATTGTGGTAATGATGGAAAAAGCACAGAAGAAGTCTGTAATTCCTGAGCCTGATGGCAACACTTCGAGAACCTAGTTTTCATTGGTATCTTGCCCAAGAAACCTTTGTTGTGGGCTTCAAAATGATGTTTTGGTGTGGCGAAGGACTCGGATTGTCCACGCTACGACGGTATTCACGCGGAGTCTCAATTCTTTTTCGTCATGTGATGAGCATTTGGCTGCAACCAATTGAAGCTCAATTTCTAATCCCGCTAGTGATAACTCCATCTAGTGTGGTTCGAAGCATCCGCGTGACATTCAAGATGAATGCATTCTGAATTCTGTGGGTTCTGGGGATCCACCCTTGACTCTCATTTGTTCTGCCCTCGCGATCTTCAGTGTATCTATCTGGACGAACCCCTACCGGTTGTATTCTTGTCCTTGTCAACACGTGCTGTTCCTCAGGTATTCTTATAAAGGCACACACATCACGCTGACCGGAACCTTCCAATTTGTTTCTGCCGACCGATTGAATCTGGTTGTGTTTTGTTGACGAATCATTTTGTCTGCCTTGTACAATGATCTCTACAAGCAGCTTCAACTCGATTGACGTTCTCTGCACCTTTCTGGCTATATTCATCGTGAGGAAGATCCTCCAGCACAAGCAAGCCCAGCATGGACCCCTGCCCCCTGGCCCTAAGGGCTACCCTTTGATCGGAAATTTGCTGGATATGCCTTCCAAACAGCAATGGGCAACGTTCAGCAGATGGGGTAAACAGTACGGTGGGCGCTGATCTATATGCGTCGTTTGTGCCATCAGTAAGAGTGTGCTGCAGGGAACATATGTTCGGTAACAGTCCTTGGTCAGACCATAGTAATTCTCAACTCGACTAAGATAGCCAACGAGATTCTTGAGAAGAAAGGTTCAATCTATTCTGATCGTCCTGTATTGCAAATGGCAGGCAACCTCATCGGTTGGCGGAATGCTCTTGGTCTCATGCCTTATGGAGATCGATTCCGCCGCTTCCGTCGTTTGTTCCATGACATTATCGGGAATAGAGCTAGCATTCAGAAGTTCTACCATATTGAACAAGTCGAGACGCATAGATTTCTTCGACGTATTCTTGCGGACCCCACGAACTTCGCTCAGCACATTCGGCAGTATGAACTTTTGTTCTCCATCGCTGTTGCACCTCATGAGATCTATTTCAGTACTGCAGGGGCCATTATCACCCGAATAACGTATGGCTATCAGGTCAAGGAGAATGATGATCCATTTGTGGAGCTCGGGAACAAAACTATGTCCCAGTTCTCCGACTCAACAACACCTGGTCACTATATGGTTGATATTCTACCACAGTGTAAGCTGGCTATTCTGCTTCCTAGGCCAATATAAATTTCCCGTTGGCCTTCATAGTACGCTTTGTTCCAGCTTGGTTTCCTGGAGCTGGCTTCAAGAAGAAGGCAGAGGAGTGGTCCGCTACCTTAGTAGAAGCAGTTGAACAACCTTTCGATTATGTGAAGCATGAATTGGTAAAACACGCGACCTGTGTTAGCTTCTGGGCCTGACTCTCCAAAGGCCGCAGGTATAGCGCCAATTTCGTTTGTATCCAGTCTCTTGGGAGGTCAAGACGTAGACCATGAGAAGGAGGCCGATATCAAGTGGAGCGCAGTCAGTATGTATCTAGGTACGCCAGATCTAGAAGTCATCAACCTCGAGACTGATGTTGGGATCATCATCAAGGTGGCTCTGACACAGTAAGTACCTTTGTTGACCTCAATCTACGGCATTATGCATCTCTTCTTCTAGACTGTGTCCGCAATATATTCGTTCTTCCTGGCCATGGTTCTGAATCATGATGTCATGAAAAAAGCTCAAGCGGAGATTGATTTAGTCGTCGGAAATGATCGACTACCTACACTCGAAGACCGTCAACATCTGTCATACATTGATGCCCTTACCAAAGAGATTTTCCGGTGGAACGTTGTAGCTCCCCTTGGTGTGTAATTCTGGACTCCCCTTGTTGACATCTAATCGAACCGATGTCTAGGCTTGCCACATCGTTTGATCAAGGACGACGTGCATGATGGTTATTTCATTCCCAAGGGTACGACTGTGATGGTCAACATACGGTGAGTCAGAAATAACAATACATGAAAGATACCTGGACTTTGTTCCTTGTTAGCGGAATTTTGCATGACCCCGAAGTCTATTCCAACCCGCACAGCTTCGATCCGGAGCGATTCATCGCAACTGAGGATCGACCAGCCGAACCCGACCCTCGCAACGTCTCCTTTGGTTTTGGAAGACGGTAAGGTCATACTCAAGTTCAATTCTTACCACTGACTTTCTCATCCATCGATTCAAAGAATCTGTGCAGGTATCGCCGTACCCGCTGCTCTCGACTTGATTATCGACTGACGTTATATTAGGGATGTACCTAGCGGATGCCTCGGTATTTATTTCCTGCGCAATGTCTCTGGCTGTTTTCGACATTACCAAATACGTCGAGAATGGTGTCGTCATCGAACCCATTCAGGAGAACACCGACGACACAGTAAGGTATAGTGGACTTATTTTGCGTCGCTGAGTAGATCTAAATCCTCGCCTAATAGCCACCCAAAGCCATACAAATGCTTGATCAGACCCCGATCACGGAAAGCTGCCTCGCTTATTGAAGCCAGAGAAAGTTGAAAGGCTGTATGTACCCTTGTGTGATTCTCTCTGTCAACATCGTTAGTGGCGGGGCCTACATCGATATAGCTGCATTCCGCCTGTATTCATAGATTGTTATTGAAGGTAGCTCATGGAGAATAGTATCGGCAACGAGATCCGCGGTTACGGCAGGGAGGTTGCGTCAATGCAAGGTCAGGTAGAAGACTGTAGTCAAGGAGGTAGCAAATTCATGTCTGTGAATGCTTGATTGGAATTGGCGTGTTTCATTCGGCTTAGAAGTCGTTGAATTATCCTAGGTTTCCCTCAGTGAGTTCACTGTCTTGCCGCGCTCTGCGTGCTCAGAATCTGAAACTGATGTCCACGGAAAACTTCTAATACAGATATTATGTCAGAGAGGTAAAATTACGCTGGTAGCAGTGCGTTGAGTGTCCTTGGCTATGCAAACAAATTTGCATATTAAAACATAGAGATATGACTTATGACATCACTTCGACTGCGACATGTACAGAATTGGATGACGGAGATCAGTGTGCCACACACTAGGAGATAGGACACGTTCTGTTGGTATCAAGCTCTCTTACAGAAGGAGAAAGAATTCTTGGGTCTATTGGGAATACCGCTACCTATTCAGTCTTCTGATCAGAAAGAGTCACCATCCAAAGAAGAATGAGATGCTCTCCTTACTACACTGCTACTGGAACCCATCCACTATTTCTGGCCAATATAGTTGAAGTGACATACCTACAACTACCATCAGATATGACACTAACAACTACTGACCTGATGACTAGAAGAGCCATTGACCTCCAGGAATGACAAGAGGATTTAGCCCACCTCCGTGACAGAGTACTTAGTGCCTGTTGCTTAGTTGCCATTTGCTTTGAGAAAGAGCACACTGCTACTATGCATGATTACAACTTCAAACAAGGAGACTTGGTTCTAATGCATAATACCTGGATCAAAGTCATAACAAGAAAATGAGGCCTCAATACCTAGGACCACTAGTTGTTATCTCTAGAAACTGAGGAGGAGCCTACATCATATATGTTACCGGATGGCTCAGTTCTGCACCAACCAGTAGTGGCCTTCCACTTGTTACTGTATTTTTCCCAGAAAAACATAGACATCCCTAGCAACATTTTTGAAATTGACACCAGCAGACTTAGGCAGCTGGAAGAAACCAAGCTATTAGACAATGAAGACTTACCTGACATCAGAAATGAAGAAGATGATTAGTTGGCACCACTAAGCCTTTACTTTACCATATCAATCCTTTGTTTGTATGATCTAATACATTACCTTTTTCTTATCCAGACAATTTTTTTGTAATGCAAACACATGCATCTTTCAAGGCACAGTCTTGGCAACATATTTGCCTAGTGCCTTGCACAAACCCTTTGGGGTTTTGATGCCATGATGACTTACTGAGCATTTCTCCTTTTCTTGACATTTGTAATTTTCCTGGTTGTTGTTCTTTCCCTTACTCACACTGAAAAGAAGAACAAGAAGGATATGATCCATTTTGGGCCTCTTAAGGGGGTCAGTCTTCTCAATACATGACAAAAAGCCCCTTAAGGGGGCTAGTCTCTATCTACAATGTTTGGCAGAGGACAGACACTAACTGCTAGACACTAGGGAAGGCCATCATCAGTGGGGACTTCTTCAGGCTCCCAGGGCTGGTGCTCATCCTCCAGTATACTGTTTGCCATCTGCCAATCAATTAAGTCATTGCAATCCCCCAGATAGCAACTCAAGACCTCCACCATCTGCTGTACCACCAAGTACCTCACTCTTGCCCCATAGAGCTCCTGTGTTGTTGCTAACAGCTCCTTCCAGACTAGCAGGTCTTCAGCCCACTGCTGGAAGCACTCAATGACTTCCAGCACTTCCAGCAGCTGCAGGACTGCTAGATCCTCCCCAAACCACCCCATTTCATCCATGCTAACAGCATTCACTGGTGGATCTATCCACTGATCTATCAATCAGTAGTCAGCAAGACATAGGCAAAAGAGACTAAGATCCTTACCAACACCATGGCAAGCCCAAGGAAGCAACTGTCCACCCCACCACTCCACAATCTGCCATTCCCTCTCCTCAGCATCTACCACTACTGCTACCTTGCCCTCATTGTTGCTATGCCTAGAAAGCTGTAGTTAAACACTATATTCTGTACAGTTCCTAGCAACAAACTCACCTTGTGCCACCTAGGGCCAGCCACAGACATTTCCCCCTCACCTCTGAGACTCCTCTCTACCACTAGTACTATCTCTTGATGTTCAGCAAGCAGCATATTCTTGTTGTTGTCATTGTTGTCCATCTCCACTCAGCACCACTTCTCCTTTGCCTTGGCAGAAGGGGGTGTCTTTTGCTTAGCAGCCCCTCCCTTGTTGTCCTTGTCCTTGTCACTAATAATGGCCCAGCTTTTCCCCTTTCCCTTCAACCTAGCAGAACAACTGCTACTGCCAATAGCCCCATTCTGCACCACAGGAAGGTTCAGGCTGGAATGATTGACCTGAATAGGGCTACTGGTGGCCACTAGCACCTTCTGTTCCTCAACAAATCACCTGGCCTGCTTGACCAAGGCCACCTTTGCCACTACCTTCAAATGCTATTGCAGCAATAGCAAGACTGGCTAGCAGTCAGCACCCCTTGGGAGCATTAATGGCCCAGCAAGTGTCACACTGTAAAAAACTGTTAGCAACAGCTGCTAAGAAAGTATAAAAGGAAACATATTGCCCCTTGCCAAGCCTTAAATGCCTGCCTTTCAGCAGGTAACACCATAACTTTGCCCTTGCCTTCTCTAGAGCTACCCCTGCAGCCATACCATAATCTCCCACTGCAGCTTGAGAATTGCTGCCAGCTCCTTGTTGGTAAAGGAGATCTGCACCAGTAAGTAGCAACATAGAAGATTAGTGGTTGCTAGCTGCTTGAACTAGCAGCTTACCTTGACAGCAGTAGCAACTACCTTTCCCTTCTCTTTCACCCTCTATGGAGCCCTAGGTGTTGCTGGCAGTGCTGCCAACTCCTCAGCAGCACTGCCCTCTACATGTCTAGTGACCACTGCAGATGCCACTAGACTCTTTGGCAGCACCATGCCTAGTAACCACCAACTCACCAGTGATACTAGCAGCAGAGAAGATCAACCAAAAAGCAACCTAGCAAACAGACAAGTTAACTTACTGGTTCATCTCCTAGAAGATCCTACAACAAGTCTTCCAGAGATGCCTCCTCCTGGCAAAGACATTAGCAACTAGCAACTACACTATGACATTAACAACTTACAAAATATGCTTCAAACTCTCCAGCCCATGCTTTGCCATGGCATCTAACAAACAACTGCCAACACCCTTCCTCTAGCACTTGGGCACCATCCCATGCAAGCCTGGTGGTTGCCAGCTCAAGCCATTGCATATAGGTCCACATATGTGTCCTAGTGGTGACAAGAGTGTAAGGGGACTAGTCTTCTGGCTGTCCCACCCTTGCTGGGCTTAGCCTGTGGGGATTGGCACCTCTATCTAGCTGACCTCCAGGCTGCCTGGCCCTCCTTATTCCCTCACTGTCTTGACTCCCAGGCCTAATGAGTATATCATACTTGGCATATGATGTATTGTTATCTATCATTGGTCCTTCTACTACTGGACCTGATGAGTCATTGGCCTCTACTTTGTCATTAGGCTGCAGTCAGCAGCCCCTGAGCTTAGTCATAGGTATTGATTCATCCAGTAGTCCTGTAGTATAAATAGAGGACCTGGGGATAGGATATCCCCAGTCCAGACAATAGCATTGCTTTTGGATTTCTTCACTAGCATAACTGTGAGCTTGGCCAGTGCAGCCCCTTACCTTCTGCCTTGCCCTCCACCTTTGCCTCTGGTTGTTGCCTGCCTCTTGCCTGTCATGCCTCTGGATGGTTTGCTTGTTGCTTGCCTCTTGACTGAAGAGTCAGGTTGTGAGTGGCAGGCTTGGCTTGGACTATCCTTGGCTGATGTCCCCCTACAAAGAGGGCAAGTCACTAGTTGGGTTCTAGTGGCCTATAGAATGACATCAACCTTTTTGACAAAGGCCTTGGCAGCAGCAATAGAAACTGAGGGAGAAGACATAACAACAGAAGAAGAGGACAAAGAAGAACTACTTGGGTATACCCAGAGTAGTAGGATGGAGGTAAGAAGGATGTTGAAGTCCAAATTGTTGCTAGGACCTTTATACTCAAGATGCTCATGGACCATGTGCATGGACCAATCACAAAATTATGAGGCTGACTGAGGGCAGTCAAAATTTTAGTTGAGAGGAGATGATAAGCCCACAATATTGCTATCTGCAGACAGCAGCCAAAGATTATCTAGTGGTCATGTGAAAATTACAATGGTAGCCACACAGATGCATACACTGGCAGTTCCCCAAATCACAAGGACAATATATCATATAACTACAGCCCAACAATGTAATCATACTCTGGGACTCACAACAGACTTCATAAATCTGTGAAGAACATGATGGCCTCTGGCCAACTCAAAAGGGCAGCATCCATATCAAGATCCATAGTGGTGGTTACCAGCCACACAATACATGCCTTACAAAGATTTGACAGACTTTACCTGTTACCCTAGCAGCTGCCCTGCTAAAGGTATAAATACTACCCTATATTAATACCATGTACACAACAGAGAATCCCTCTTCAATCAATCTTAACATCTCCATCTGTACTGCTAGACTACTAAGAGCTCTTCTGCCACTGCATTTGTCACATGACCTGGCATTAGGCCACCAGTGTCCTCACCATCTTCATTGTTTTGCTAAGACAAGTGCCACTTAGAGGCACTTATTGTTCAATGTTTATCAGATTATTGCTAGCAATTTCATTGCTCAGCCAAGCCCAGCAGGCCCTAGAGCACACCTCCTCTCTCTAGAAACCCCTATGACCCTCCTTCACCTGTGGTGTCCACTCTGGCAAACTCCAACACTTCTCCAGCAAACTCCAACACTCCCTCCAGTAGGCTCCACAATCTCCCTGACCTCCCCTGAGTGTTTGGATGTCTCCAACACTTCCTCCACCTTCCTCAGCATGCATCATGGGTACACATCAAATGCTGCCAACACTCACCTGCTAGTCTTGGGACACTCCCCCTCACCTGGATGGTCATAACCAAGACCTGCCAGACCTGCAAGGCCTCAGCCTTGGACCTGCAGTCCTGGAGGAGGTCCCCCCCTGGCCAATATCTAAGTCCTAGAGTAATATCAGTTACAGTAGTCTTGATATTACTTATGATTGTGCCCCATTTTGTCTCATTGACTGGTTACATCTCTAGTCTCTCTCTTATTGTTCCTGTCTTGTATTTTTTCAATATTATCTGTTTCCTTTCTTGTCTTGCCTTGTCTTCCTCTAAGTCTCTCATCTCATCTTGTTTCTTTCCAAGTCTCTCATCTTGCCTGATCTTGTCTCAACCCTTTTTCCTTCATGTAAAACTCTATCTCTCTCATCTCCATCCTCTGACTCTATCTCCATGTTCCTGAATCCTTCCCTGTGCTTCTGCCTACCTGCTCAGATCTAGTTCTGAGTTACTCCAAGATGACCCCTGCCTTTTTGATAGCCTTCTCTGGAGCCCTGTACTATGCTTGCTCCCACTCACCCATTACTTGCACTTCCCTGTATACTTTGCTGGAGTTTGCTGGACTTGCCTGGACTGCTTCCCCAACTCCATAACCCCAGTTCCTCTTGTCCAGAGCTTGCCAGAGCACAGGATTACACATGTAGACCTTGTGTCTGCCTAGTAAGGACTCACCCAGTGTAGCTGAGCCCCTGTGATCAGCAGAACCTGACAGTGTGACCATTTTCAGTCTTCCTTGTCCACACACAGGGGTTGGCATATGATGTATGGTATCCTATCTTTGTGTATACACTGTCAAGTGTCCAAAACCAGTCTTTGCCACCTTGCATCAGCCCATACAGGGTTTTCAGCAGCTCCACAATTTCCCCTCTCTGCTTCAGAAAACCCTGGTGGTGCCTCCATGAATATTTTGAACTTGGAAACACCTGCTGAGGTATGCTGCCACAAAATCCACCTGCTAAATCTCCAATCCTAATGTGACTGCAAGTGCAATTGTGACTGCAAGTGCAATTGTGACTGCAAGTGCAATTGTGACTGCAAGTGCAATCATGATGTGGAGTGACTCAAGCCTGTGACTGCAAGTGCAATTGTGACTGCAAGTGCAATTGTGACTGCAAGTGCAATCATGATGTGGAGTGACTCAAGCCAAACTACTGTGGCATAAGTTTCTTCATAGTTATCACCCAACACTTATGAGTATCCTTTGGCAATCAGTCTAGCTTTCCTCCTAACCACATTCCCCTCTGCATCATATTTGTTCATGAAAAGCCCTTGGCAACCAATGATCTTCTTCCCTGCTGACACCTCCCTTGGGACTAGCCTCATGACTTTCCTCTCCTTCAATATCTTGAGTTCAGTTTCTATGGCTGGCATCTATAAGTCAGCTTGCCACATTGCCTCCTTGTAAGTGTGGGGAACATATAACTCATTGTTGATGCCATTGCACATGAGAAGTGCCATAAAAATGTATGCATCTTATGCAAGGAACATCTGGACATCTGGGACTGGAATCCCCTGGAGTTTGTTGGAACGTTGTGGCTTCTACTTCCATATTAGCTGGTGTGGCTGAAGTGCCCATGTCAGGGTTGTGTGCTAGACTAAGTTCAGCTATTGGAGTCTTGGATGCATGTAACTGCTTGTTTCCACAAATATGAGGTATGATGGGTTGACTAGGCATCAGGAGTCTAGGCTTAGTTGAGGGTCATGCTGACAGTGCATTGGTGGTCAATAGGTCATCAGACTCTTCTATAACTGTGAGAGAACAATGACCTGTTCCCTCATCAAATATCACATCACAAGATGCAATAACAGTGCTTGTTGCATGGTTAAACAGCCTGTATCCTCCTCTACCAGCAGCATACTCAACCAGGGTACACTTCACAGACCATGGGTCAAGCTTTGACTTCACAAGCTCCTCAGGCACCTTGGCATAGGCAACTACTCCAAACAGGCATAGGTGAGTTACATCTTGGTGAGTCCCTGTCCATGACTCTTTGAGGATAGCATTGTGGTGTGCTGTTGGGAGTAGATTATGGGTATGGATCTGCATGGCTGCTGCTTCTGCCCAGAGATCCTTTGGAAGCTCACTTTCTGCTAGCATACAGTGTACCCCCTCAATCACAGTGTGGATAGCACATTCAATGAACCCACTTTGAGAGTGTACATATGGGACAATCAGCTTTAAGATTATCCCATGAGTTGTGAAGTATTCTGTCCAGCTTTTGTTCAGCCATCTGCATCCAGCATTGATACAAGCCATCAAGAGTTTTCTCCCTGTTTAACATTCAGATTCTGCGTGGTACTTGGTAAATGCAGCTAGCATACTTGCAGCATCTTTATATGTAAGGAAAAACCCAGTTAGTTGTGACATGTTCCTATCTGCCAGCAATGTCATGTACACCATGCCTCTAAGTGATGCTTTGGTGGTTGGCCCCCACAGATTGAGATACACACAATCATTTGGATTTAGTTCAGTTTTGTACTTACTGTCATATGGCCCTGAAGTGTGTTTGCCATATACACAGTCCTTGCATAGAGCTTTCACCTCCAGGTTCCCCTTGATCAGTAACCTGTTTAACAGCCCATCTTTTATTACCTTTCAAATGCTATCAACTCCTGCATGGCCAAAATGATGGTAACATCCATCTAGGTCTACTGGTGTGTTCAAGTTCAATGTCATCATGAGTGTTGTTTGTAGCAGTCAAACTGTCAAGCAGGTACATTCTGTTTGTGCCATGGCTGACTAGGATAACCCTCCTACCAGGGTTGTTGAGCATGGCTCTCCCATTTGCAAACATGATCAAGGAACCTGCCTGATCAGTTTTTCCAATGAAGACAAAATTGGCTGCTAGATTAGGTATATGTAATGCATCCTTGAAGATAAGCTCAACATTTCCCATCTCAGTACTGACAGTTTTCTTGACAGCAACAGACCCTATGATACAGAAGATGGTGTCTTTAGATGCTGTCTGTCAGGTTCCACTGACCTTGGGGGCTCAGATCCACTGGGCAGGTCCTTACTAGACAGACATGATATCTTACACATATAATCTGTGCTCTGGCAGGCTCTGGACACAAGAAATCAATGAGGTGGGACCTAGAAAGTGATCTGAGTAAGTTCAGGGACTTTGGGGATATGCAAGGGGCAGCACAAGCAAAGGGCAAAGGGGAAAGTGCCATGGTGTGGGGTGCAAAGTTCCAGGAGCAGCTATCAAGAAAGTGGGGATGTCAGGGTCATGCAGGTGGAGGGAGTGGAACTGGGGGTGGAAGGGGAATCAGTATGGAGTGATCAGACCTCAGGGGTAACTCAGAATGGGGTTCCAAGCAAGTACATGGGTTGCAGGGAAAGGTATGAGAACATGGAACTGGAAACAGAAGCCAGAGATGAAAATGGAAATGGAGTCAAGATGAGGGAGGCACACAAGATGAGACAGAAATGGAAAGAGACAAGACAAGATGAGAACAAGAATGAGACAAGACAAGACAAGACAAGAACAAGACAATACAAGACAAGAACAAGATAGAATTGAAACAATACAAAAAAACAAATATGAGACCAAAACAACAAGATGAAACAGGGCACTGAGGTAATATCATGACTACCATAACTGATATTACTCTACAACTTAAATACTGATGAGGGACTTTCTCAGGGCTGCAGGTCTAAGACTTGGGCTCATTGGGGCTAAAAGTTTCCTGAGACTGGCAGGCAGGTCACAGTGATGCTTTGATGCAGAGTGTGATGTATTATGCATGCCAGGGGCTGGAAGAAGTATTGGAGTTACCCAGGTCTGTGGTGAAGGTTAGAAGAGTAATGAGGCCTACTGGGGAAAGTGCTGGGGTTTGCTAAAGAAGTGTTGGGGTCTGCCATGGCAGGTGCCAGGGATGGTTGGAGGTCAGAGGGGTTTGAGAGGGGGCTGGTGTGTGCTCTGGGTTGTTGGGATTGTCTGGGGTGAGATCTGGGGGTCTGGAGATGGATCATGACACTGCCTGGCCCTGTCTAGGGACTGCATGGAATGTGTACTTTGAGAATGTGTCATGGTCCACAAAGCAGTGGTCAGATGCTCTGGAGCCAACAAACATTGTTACAGCACCACCAGCAATGATAAAATTAGTGATGGTATGGTTGTATTCAGGTATAATGTATTGGGAGGTATGTGGCACTATTGCTGCTAGGACATTCAAAGTTTAGGATGCATTTATGCCTTGGTTTGCATTTGCCAGGTGTGTGGTTGTGTTACTTTGTGAGTCATTAGTTTGTGCAGCCAATATGGTCAACACTTGCTCTTGATTTTGGAAACTTGCTGGGAACTGCCCTTCTTTGCCACTGCCATGCCAGTAGCACCAGTCAATGGTGTGTCCTGTCCATCTACAGTTTGGATTCATGCATACCAATTTATCCCTCTGGGACTGAGTGTCTGTCTGGAAGGCTGTGACTGATAGCATGGCTGGTTTCTGGGGTTTCAGCTGTTCCCAATGTACAAGAAGTCCTGATATCAAATTGGCAGAGGTTTGAGTCAAATACATGCCAGCAACCACAGTGTTCCATGACTCTGGGAGTGATGTCATGACAATGGAGTGAAAAGTAATGTCTGATATCACTGCTCCTTTTTTAGTGGTAATTGCCCACTTGGTGTGTAGGTCTGCAATGTGAGTTTGGAGATCTGCACCATTGGCAAACTTTGTGGAATGCATTCTCCATGCCCAAGATCAAACACTATGCCATATGCCTTGGTGAGAGACTCCCAGGCTTCAGTGGCTGTCCCATCCATTTTGATCCCCATTCCCACTGGATTCTTGCAGTTATATACAATGAGACCCATTGTCCATGCATTGCATAAGTCCCACTTGGCCATTGATGGGGTAAATGACAACTAAACAGTTGCCTCAAGTTCTGGCTGTGGCATTTTTGTTTTTATGACTGGTTTTTGTTCTATGGAGTTGGCAGCAGTTTTGGGGGAAGTGAGGGTAGCGGGGTCTGTGCCATCTAGTTTGGGGATAGTGCCTTCCAGGTATCCTTTTGTGCCATGTGCACAGGCTGCTATCAGCACCTGGTCTTTGTAGTGAATAAAATTCATACCATTGAATTGTTGGTCATCAAGAAAAGTAGGCAGTCCACTTGTGTGTGTGGTGTTTGACATGGTGTGGGTAATGGGTAGTCTGGGTTTTTGGGTTGTGAGTCACCAGGTGTGTTGTGAAAAATTTCTTTTTGCACAACAGAAGACAAAGTTAATCCTCAGAGTCACAATATGGTAGATGTAGACAACTGAGGGATGGTTTTCTGTGTACCAGAAGTTTTATGTACTTGCATATAAAGTATATTAAACAAAGAAAAAGAGGAATGGGAGGCATGACATATGACTGTTCTCAAAAGGAAATAATTGCATCATAACAACATGTAGTGAAGTCATATCACAACAGGCCTGATTTGGATTGATAGTCAATCCTCCACTTCCTGAAATTGGAAATACCAGTAGAGATGGAAATTATGATCATCTCCATCTACAAGAACCATAACATCAGACTGTTGACATGGATTGTCTTGATCATGTCAATTGTCATATGTAATGTAATTAATACACAAATTTTTGTGCTCATAGATGATTGAATCTTTAATGATAAGATTTCTGCAATGTTCATCTGTGATTTCAACATCTTGAGGAAGTAGACATGTTAAAAAATGATCAATGAGTTTGAGCATGAAGATCTGCTTTAAATTCTTAGTATTTTAGCTACAAACTAGTAAAACTTGGATATACTGTTATAGCAGGATCATTTTTATGCCTCTGCAACTATTGTAGAAGATTGATAGATGATTTTCTGGTCTTTGAAATATAATGGTGTTCCTCTGGATTGGTTGGTGGTAAAATTTCCTCTTCAACAATATCTTTCATAATACAGAATCTGGCATTTTGGTACTCATGTAGAACAATCTGCTTCTCAAACTGATTCTTATTAGTTCATGCATAAAATGCCTTGATTTGTTTGTGTTCCAATCACCTTGATTTAATCATTAAATCAGATTTTAAAAAAATGATCATGCCAATGCATGATTTGGGTTGAATAAGAATCTGTAGTACCAGAGGATCAATTTGCTTCAGGATAATGAACCATTGAATGAATCTTTGGAGTATCAAGCATGAAGGATCTGAGTTTATTTGATCATGCAATAGGCTTGGATGCATTCATTTTGCCTGATTTCTGGTAGCTGCTTTTCTATGTGCAGAAGCAGTAGCCTCCTTTGGTGTTTCATGTGTTTCAAATTTGGGACAGACTTCTTTAGCAAAAACATGATATTTGGCCATAAAATATTCCAAGAGACTAGTCTATATGCAGCTGCATTTTAGCTGAAGCATGCCAAGATCCCATAGCAAACAAAAGAATTTGAACTTTCTTGTCAATGCTGTGGCTGGCCCGTTGGAAAAAGTCCTTCAAAGCATGGAGCTGCATTCTAATTTGACAAGCCTTGAATAGATCTTGAAGAACATCTATTGGCATTTGACATACCTGCAATAAATCTTCAAAATCTCAAGCAGCAAAGCTATGCATTTCAGAAACATTGTTGTGGAACTTTTGTATACTTGATCATCCAAAAGGTGCTATTTTATGATAACTGGTATAAAATCCAGATATAATCAGATTGTATGAGCGGACTTCTTACTGCAGATCCAATTCAGCAATAGAATCAGAACCATATGTGCGCAAACATCCAAATAAGATGTGCAAAGACTTGCTTCCAGACACCAAGTACAAACTCATGCATGAGATCAGGAACAAATAGATCAAAGTAATTTCTCTATTTGACAAAAGCAGCTGTGAGAATGCAGTTTTAGTAAGTATCATTGATGGATGACTTGGTTGATTCTTCACCTCACAAATGATTCACCAAGAATGTTATCAATTGCTTTACCTGTTACAGCATATCCTCTTGTGAAAATATATCTTCTTGCTTCCTGACTACAACCTTTATGTGCTTCACTATCTGCCCAACAATTTCATGACCAAATAATATCATGAAGTTTTGTGCCAACACGCATGACTTGAAATCACAAAATCCAGCCCACTGCACAGAAGTAAGACCCCAGTTGCTTGATACCAGCCCAGCAGTGCTCTTGAAAAATATTGATTTACAAACTGAAAGAAGAAACCAGTGTAATACAACATACCTTTCAGGATAATCTGCAGAATAGCAAAAGAAACAAGGATACAGTCTCTGACAAATACCATCACCACACATCAAGACAATACCATACTTATAGATATGTTAAATTCATCCACAAGGAGAACTTTCTAGGCTGAATGCATCTACTCTCTTTTGAAATGTGTCAAAATAGACTTGGAAGGGCTATGTATGTATGCATGTATGTAGTATGCATTGTAGGACATAAGTACAAATAAGCCTTTAAGAGAGAACGTAGGAGAGTGTCTGTATCTGTGGGTGGATATATAGATGGAGTATGATAGATAGATAGATAGACAAGACAAGACAGACATAACAGCGAGTTGTATCATAAAGAGTATCCAAGAACCAAAATCGATGGAAGCAAATCAAACAGGATATAGGAGAAGGAAAGAAAGAAGGGAAGGAAGGAAGGAGGAGGGCGGCGGGGAACGGGGAACGAGGTGAGCCGCATATCACTTGCTATACGGCGGCAAACTCGCCACCGACTCGCTCCTCCCAATCTCCTGCTTCTCCTCGTTCCTGGCCCCGACCAACAACACCCCCTCCCCGCTCGCGGGCGTCGCGGGCGCACTCCTATTATGCGCCATATGCGCCCGGATCAGATGCCCCGCCGCCAACGCACTGAGCAGCGACAGCTCGCCCGCCATCACCGCCGCCGCAATGATCCTCGCCAGCCTGCACGCGTTCGCGCCGGGCTCCGTCGGGTGCGCGCCTTTGATCCCGAGCATCTCGAGCACGCCCTGCTGCGGCGCGAGAACCGTGCCCCCGCCGACGGTGCCCACCTCGATCGAGGGCATGGTTATCGTCACGAGGAGATCCTTGCCTTGGTTCGTTCTGCGTGTAATGGGTAATGAGTAATGAGGAGAGAAGAAAGAGGGGGGGACTCACGGTTCCATCAATGTCATACAATTCGAGCTCTCCACGTTCTGCGCGGGGTCCTGGCCGGTCGCCAAAAACACGGCGGTCAGAATGTTCGCCGCATGCGCATTGAACCCGCCCACGCTCCCCGCCATCGCGCTCCCCACCAAATTCTTCTTCACATTCAAATTACACAGCGCCTCCACCGTCGTCTTGAGCACGCTCTTCACCACCTCCCCCGGCACGACAGCCTCCGCGACAACACTCTTCCCCCTCCCCTCGATCCAATTAATCGCCGCAGGCTTCTTATCCGTACAATAATTCCCCGACAGCGCAAGCACCTCCATCCGCGGGAACTCAGCCTGCATCGCCTCAAGCGCCCTCTCCGTGCCTTTGCTGATCATATTCATCCCCATCGCGTCGCCCGTCTCCGTCGCGAACCTCGCAAACACCGTCCGCCCCGCCACCGCGGCCTTGATGTCCCTCAGGCGCGCATACCGCGACGTGCTCTCAAACGCGCGCTTGAGCTCCGCGTACCCCTCCGCGCCGCGGATCCACGCCACCGCGCGCGCGGCCTCCTCGATGCACGGGAACTCGAGCGCGGGCCCGCGCGTCATCCCGTCCTGCGTGAGCACGGTCCGCACGCCCCCGCCCGCGTTCAGCGCCTTGCACCCGCGCGACGTCGACGCGACGAGCGTCCCCTCCGCCGTGGCCATCGGGATGGGATACGCGACGCCGTCGACGGTCAGCGGACCGGCGAGTCCGAGCGGGATGGGCATGTACCCGACGACGTTCTCGCAGCACGCGCCCAGCACGCGCGTATAGTCGTAGCTCTCGTGCGGCACAAGCGAATGCTCGAACGTCTTGGTTAGCGATGCGCGGGCTGGGCGGGACGGCGTTCATCATCAGCGTCCGAAAGAAAAAAAAAACCAAGACCAAGACCACTCACATAGAACCGCACGGCGGATTCTGACGGCACGACCGACCTCGGCCTGCCGAACGCCCCACCCGACGTCTCCGGCACTGAGCACCTTCTCGAGGGCGTACGCCTGGACCTTGCCGCGCTGGACGAGGCACACGACCTCTTCGTCCGTCATGCCCGCCAGCACCTCCGCCTTGCCGTGCATCCCCTCGGCGGCATCGTACATCCGCTCCAGCTCGTCGTACGCGCGCGCGTGGGCACCGCCGACAGGAGGCAGCGGCAGCGGCAGCACGGGCGCAGGCGGGGGAGAAGGCGTCGATACGGCCGTAGACGTCGACGTGGTATCAGAGTTTGGGCTCCGCGCGCGGACCTGTAACCGGCGGTCGACATCCTCGAGCGTGAACGTCCTTCTCTCCTGGACGGGGTCGGGAGCGGACTCGCCGTGCTCGAACCTGAGCGCCTTGCCCACGCCGACGCCCATGCCCACGCCGGCACCGACGGCGATGCCCTTGATGAGATACCCGTTCAGCATGATGCTTATCGCCAGGACGACGACGATCCACTTGCTGATGACGGGGTCGCCGACGAGCCTTGTCCACGAGTCCATGAACCCCTCGAGAGTCTCGGTGCTGGTGCCGTCAGGGACGGAAAGAGCAGAGGGAAGGGGCTTGATGTACAGGGGCGCAGAGACGCGGACTACGAGCTCGTCTTCGCCCGGGGATGCGGCGATGATGCGTAGGAGAGCCTGTACATTCGGGTCGGACACGTCGACGCGGGGCGTCTTTCCGGCGCGGGGATCCTTGCCGAGCAGCCCCTGCTGCTGCTGGGTGGGATGGTACGGGTGCTGGTGGCGGGAGACGAGGGCGCTCGGGGCGAGGGGCGTGATGAGATTGAGGATGTGGAGACTGAGGAAGGTCGCGATGAGCAGGAGCTTGAGGCGGGCGACGGGGTTTTCCTTTTCGCTGGGCATGGGTCTGTTGGACTTGGCCTGGCCGATGAGGGAGCCTTTGACGCCAAGGAGACGCTCGCGCCAGGAAGGCGGGGGCGGGGGGGGGACGAGGGCGGACTTGGCGGGGCGGGGCGTGCCGGGGCGGGACGCGGAGTGCGGGGTGGCGGGGGAGGAGGGGGGGTCGTGGTGCGAGGAGACAGAGTTTGTGCGTGAGCGGACGCGGGACTTGGAAAGGTCGTGCAGGGCTTGGATGCGGCGGACCTGGGCTCGACGTGAGTAATAGACTAGACGTGGGCACGAATACAGACCTCGATCATGACGCCCAGGACGGCGACGAGATAGGTGCACATGAGCAGACAGTCGACGGCCAGCAGGAGGGCAGCGAGCGCACAGACCTGCTTGAGGCCGGGGACGTTGGAGCTGGCGCCGACGGCGAGGACGGCGATCTCGAGAATGTAGTCGCGGATGATGGGCGGGTAGGTGAGAGACAGGCTCTCTGTGAGGATCTTGGCTGCGGGCTTGAGGGGCATGGCCTGCGCTGCCTGGAGCGACGACAGCGCAAAGGGCGGCGTCGTCAGGTGCGGGTGCAGGAACACCGCCCGCGCCAGCCGCAGCGGCTTGTCGAAGCCGACCGTGCAGACGAGGAACGGCAGCGCCTCCGTCAGCGCGACGGGGTCGATGGGAATGTGCAGCGCCAGTGCCGCAGGAACGCTCACCAGCAGCGCCAGTATCGAGCTGCTCAAGATCGCCGCAGGCAGCCAGAAATTCGACCCCAGCGCCCGCGAGCGCGATATCAGCAGGTAGAACGTATAGTGCATCAGCACATAGCCCACCAGAATCAGCAGGATGTCCACCGAGTCTGCCGTCTTTGCCAGCGTGTAGAAGCGGATCACCAGCGCCCGGAACGCATACGCGATCCATTTCGGCGACGACGTGTCCCCAATGTCCGGCTCGGCGGCAGCGGCGGCGGGGGGCGCAGCGAGCACACGGAACGACGACGCAGGCAGCAGCGAGGCGAGCATCGGCGCGACCGTGCCGGCAGGCGCCCCCAGCATCAGCGACGAGTCGTTTTCGTGGGCATACGCCACGGCGGCCGCGATGCGCGAGACGACGTCCGGCGCAACGGGACCGGCAAAGACAAGCTGCTGGACGTCGAGGGCAACGACGTCCACAGCGGGATGCGCCCAGACATGTTCGCGGACGGGCAGCCAGTCGGCGTGGTGCAGCGCCAGATGCGTCGCACGCAGCAAAGCCGCAGGCGGCGCCGCAAAAAACGCCGAGTGCTTGATTGCGCTGAGAATGTGAAAGTACGCAAGTGTCCCCACAATCGAAAAGAAAACAATCGTCTCAATGGGCCTCAGCGCGGCCTGCATCGCCAACGGCCGCAACAGCGCCCGCAGTTGCCGCAGCATCCCAGTGTACAGTAACGCCACTTTTTCACGCTATTCTTTTTATCATGAAGAGACCCCGATCACCCCGGATCAACTTCAGATCTCTAACAGGGGCGTTCGAGGAGAAAGAATGAGCATTAACAGTACAAGTATTTACCCGAAGATCTGACAGAAACCATCAGGGCACTATCCCGGCCATTTGCATTCCCATTAGTTCCAGTGTTCAATTTCCCAGGCTTTAAGCTTCAATGCATGTCTGTCCAAGGTTCACCCCATCCGCATCTGCACTGCAAGTGACTCCCTACTCTGAGCACGCTAGGGGTATCATTTTGCAGCATCATTCCAGGTCTAGACAAGGCTAAAAATGCAACGGAAAAATGCACGTAATCATGCATCCACTCATCCGTCAATTGTACCTTTTTAACTTTGACCCATGCACGGACCCCTGACAATGTTAAATGGTACCGCCTATGCTGCTTCTTGACAATGCAAACTGTCCCCATGCACAATCCCTTCTTCCAAGTCCACAATAGCCAGCTGCCAAGCGCACATCACTGCATGCTAGAAGGGGTGTGCATGTCAAGAGACTCCTCAGTCCATTCCTTCATTTCCCCCTTCAACTATCTTTAGCCCTCAGACAAGTCTCAGGTCTCTGACACTGCCATCAGATTATAGCCAATCACAGCCATACACTAGTTTCTCATGCTTCTGACTCGGGAGATTCTTCCCAGACTTGTTCTCCCCATGCAGACACAATACAGCACCAAACCTCGCTGTGTGATTGAACCACACCCGCAGCTGGAGGGCATAGGGCTATTCTCATCCAGGATGCTAATGTCCCCCACAAACAGGAAACTTGCCTGCCTTGCCTCTTTTTTTCTTTATTTTGATTTTGCAATGTGGTTTTTATTAGCCCAGTAGATCCTGTGTCCCTTGGATCCATTGTCAATGCAACAAATCCTCCCTCCTCGTTTTGTGTAATTTCACAAAAGCAAGGCATCCCCATTTTGCAATCCTCTTGAGATATTGACTTTCTTCCCTGTGGCCATCTGATATGGTGTGACATTGTTTGGGAGTGAGGGTTTGTTTTGCAGCCAGACCATGTGGCACTTATGCTTAGAGATGCTTTGGGAGACCAGCAGTGATCATCATGGCATGCACCCCTTTGTGCTCATGACTTTGTTGCCTTGATGACTTTTATGTTGGCATTGTGGTATGAATACACATTGCCTCCGATTGATTGCACTTGTGCCTGACCCCATAGATCACCAATGATCTTTTCACCATAGTGCATGTAAACTATTTTGCTCTTCTTGGGAAATGATTGACATTGTGCTTTGCCTTTGTTGCAGGCTTCATATAGTTCAGGCTTCGATGACATAGCAAGTTTAATACCAGTAAGTACTCCAAGGAAGACTGCCCCATCAATCTCTGTGACTTACACTCCGGAGCTCATCAATCAACATAGATTTTGATGCTAGATTAGCAATATGTTTTGGGAATGGGGCAATGGATTCATCAGCATGATGTAATCTGTGGACCACAGGAACTCAACCAATAATCTGGTGCTGCAGTTTAGGGCTGTAGACAATGCACATCCCATCCATGATGAGAAGCAAACAACTAGCATGATCAAGACATGACATGGACACAAGTGTAATTGCCATTATAGGTGCATAGTAGACTTTCTTTTGAGCAGAATCAGGACCAACTTTTGTCTTTTCTTCATTGGTAGGCAGAAGTGTGGACCCCCACTGCCTAGAGCACTAAATGTGTGTCCATCAGCCACATGAGCTGGTTCAGGGCTTATTTTCTGATAATCAACAAATTTTTTGCACAATGGCAAAAAGTGACTGCTAGTGCCCACAATTGATGATAATGTCAGTGGAAGGTGATACAGTGCATGCTCATGACTGTGTTCAGATGTGATAGCAAGTGTGATGTTGTCATTGTTGCTGTCAGGCATGTCAATGATGAGACAGGGTGAGAAAAGCATAGTTCTCTTCCTTCTCCCCAGTCTTAGCTGCATTTGCTGACTTTGATTTGTCTTTACCCTTGCCTTTGTGCTTTTGAATCCACCAGTTGGGCACCTTACTGTCCATGCCTTCACCATCTTCAAAGCACTGATCTTTGGTATGTCCATCTTTGTTGTTGTTCTTTAATGAAGATTTCCCTTTCTTATCACAACTGAGCTTTAGCATGTGCTGTAACCATTGCCTCATGTTGGTGATCTATATTGGTCTCAATAGCTGCACCATGTGCTTCCTCATTCAGATGCCAAATAAGATCTTGGCTTGAGACAGACTTTCCTGAAGTATAGCAAGTGTAGTGAACAAGGGTTTATATGTGGGTGCAAGTGACAGTGAGGTATGAATGTAACACATCAGATAGAAAACATCCAATTTTTCACCTGTAGGTACCACTTGTTCAGCCTGTTTAGGCATGGAATATGACCAGTATTTCAAGCCTAGTTAGGCATGATTAGCTTGATTGCCTGCTTCTTTCAATAATGTTACCCAAATATTTGACTTTTTCTTGACACTGTTGACTGGTTATCATTGGAGTGGGTGCCTTGGCCATCAGATATGTTGTCAAGGGTGCTGGCAACACTATCTGCTGACATATCTTTGACATTGCATTGGGTATTCATCAATGCTGCTTGAGGATGACACTGGTCATTGATTCTGCCCCTTCCTCATTGTTGTGCACAATGAGCTCATATCCCCCCAAAAATTTACTGGGGAATCCCACACAAGATGTGATATATAAGCCATAACAGTCCATAGACAACTAATACATAATATTCAAGATCAGAAGAAATTTCAATTACTTTGTAAATGTTTTCTGCTAGTTGAGCATCATTGTCATTGTTGTCATCACTGTTGTCAATCTTATCATTGCTACCTTCCCCCCTGCAATTGCTTCCTCCCCAGCACCATCATCAACACCCATCACATTTCTCCATCTGTCAGTAGCCTTGACACCAGAGACTATTGACCCAGTGAACCCTGGAAGTGTGGAGAATTTGTGCAGGCAGCATAGATGGAGGTTGTTGACCAGATGAATCTGTTCACAGTGTAGGTGAATTTGATGGGCAAGGAGGCTGTCTTGCATGGCAAGGTTGTCTTTCCTCTTCAGATATGCTTCTTCATCATGTATGTAGGGAACCAGGTGCTGAATTTCAATATTAAGCCAGTCAATCTCTTTGCAAGCCTACTCAATTTTGAAATACTCATCCATCATTATGCACGCAGCAGGAGCAGCCCAGGCATGTTCACAGACATCTCAGCATGTATCTGATAAGAGGTCAAAGTCAGCAAGAAAGACATATTCCACAACAAGATCCCATGAAAGTGGGGGATGTGGTGGGGAAAGGGCACAAGCAGCAATATTGTACTTGTCAAGGATGTTTTGTATGGCTTGAGATCAAGCCTTGAGGGCATTATCAATATGTTTTTGTAACTTATATCTTATCTCACTGATGTCAGTTGTGGTAATATAAAAAAACAGCATCAGACTCACCCATCTGTGACATGTTCATTTTGGTCAACTCAAACATCCTTGAGATGATCAATGCCTCCAAATTATCAAGTGATGGCATTTTACTGACATCTCAGCTGCCTCTCTCCACTCAGAGCTTGTTTGAGTCCACCATGCCATGACACCCAGTTTCAGTTCAAGATATTGAACAATCTTGAGATCCTTTTCATGGGTTTTGAAGACATGTCAACACTGCATCTTGAGACCAGGTATAGTCCCATATGCTGTGGGTTTCTGGGGCAATCACAAGCCACTGCACTTGTGCCTCATGCAAAGCCTTCTCACTAGCCTCAAAACTAACCAATTTCTGATAATACTCCACCTGCAATGTCTCCTGGATAGGTTTCCAAGATATTCCATCAGGATCCAGCTTCTCTTCATCCAGCCATTGCTTAAAAATGTCAAAGCCTGCCACACCCTGATCCTTCATCTGTTTTTCCAGTGCAGGTAAACTGTTGATTAGTTGAAGAGCCTGCTTATAGCTATTTACAAGAAAACTACCTGAAGTCATATAGCAGTTGAAAAAGAATGCAAAAAAGTGGGAACATACTGAGGTTTTGGTAGGTTTCCTGTCTATCCATATGCTTTGCATATTGCTGGATGCTTTGTTTACAGTGAAAGATGCTTGCATATTGCACTGATGAAGCCAGGGAATTGGACTTGGTGAAAAATTGTTCATATCCTTCAAGATCCTTGAACCCCAAACCTTTGACATGGCAGTATATGATGCAATTATGGGAGGTACTCTGGTGGAATCTTTTCCACAGGTCTGCCATTGGCATGGTTCTTATCCCATGCTCAGCATTGGCATTACATATAGTATGGGAACTGTACAACCAATCAAGCCTGATAATGAGGAACACACTGCATTAGCTGACTGTCCTCTTGCTGATCCAGGCATTCAACAGTTGGCAATTTTTGCAAGTGGTAGGTTTCATTGCTCCAGCACAACATAACAACTTAATTCTTATCCCTAGCTAGCTTTTGAAACTGGGGTCCAAGTGTTTTCAACTACTACAGCAAGCACTTAAATTCTTTATGTGCCCACATGCCAAATCTTCAGCCTATCTTCCCTTGTAGCATCTTTCCCACTGCAACTTTTGACATTGGTCCAGGAGTTTGGACATATCATCACCATGATGTCTTAAACTGCCTGTTTGGATGGTGCAGTATCCAGGCACTTAGGCATTTTGATCATACAAAGGGTGAACACCTTATCTTGTGGGATCTTGAGATGTATGTTGAATTTCCTTCTGGGGCCCTTATACTTTTACTGTCAGCTGCAATTTTGCACTCAAATGTACCTGTTCAAGCAGGTGACCTTCATGCATCTTTAACTCAATACTGTGCTGGTGGATTGCTTTGATACATTGATTACAATTTCTGAACAGAAGACAAGTATAAGGCTGTTGACCCATCAGGTTATGACATTGGAAAATGGGGTTAAATTTGTTTAGTAGACTCAAATAATTCAGGAGACCAGCAGTCTAGTTTAGTACCATGAATGAATCATTTTGTTGGACACAATGCAATGAACTTCAGAAGAACAAAGGGTGATTCTGTTTTAATGAATCAAGGCATGTATTCATGAGACAAACACAAATTCATACATCAATCAAACTCATTTTTTGACCATTTGATGTCTAACTCTGGCTACATAACTCTGGCTACAATTTGAATTACTCAATGCCAATTACACCCTTGGAATGCCTCCACCTTCACCAACTCTACCTCAAATCAGAGAAGTGTGAGTTTGAGCAAACCTAGATCAAATATCTTGGGCTGATCATCTTGCACAGAGCCATGGAGATGGATCTGGTGAAGGTGGCAGGTGTGGCAGAGTGGCCAGAGCCCAAGAACAAGAAGGAAGTGCAGGCCTTCTTGGGGTTCACCAACTTCTACTGGAGGTTCATCCAGAATTTCTCCCATCATGCCCAACCATTGTTTGACCTCACCACTAAGGATGCTGCCTGGAGATGGCAGTCTCCAGAGCAGACAGCTTTTGACAATCTCAAGTGCACCATCACCTCCAAACCTGTCCTCCTCTTTCTGGATAATGACTCCCCCTTCTGGGTGGAAGCCAACAGCTCCAACTTTGCCACTGGAGCTGTTCTGTCACAACAATCCTGGGAGGATGGAAAGTGGCATCAAGTGGCCTTCTACTCAAAGAGTCTGAATGCAGTCAAACACAACTACAAAATCCATGACAAGGAGATGCTGGCCATCATCCAGTCCTTTGAGGAATGGCAGCATTTCCTGGAGGGCACACAGCATAAGTTCAAAGTCTGGACAGATCACAAGAACCTCAAGTATTTCCGGATGGCCAAAAAGCTTAATCACTGACAGGCCCAGTGGTCCCTCTATTTAGCCAACTTTGACTTTTTGTTGCACCACAAGCCAGGCTGGAGCATGGGGAAGCTAGACACCCTGTCCTGGAGAGCAGACCATGGCACTGGGGGAGATGACAACAGTAACATTGTGCTTTTCCAGCCTAAGTTGTTCATGATCTAAGCCATGGAAGGCCTAGCCATCAAGGGGGCAGAGGTAGAGATCTCCTGGGATATCTGGCAGGGCAACCAGGATGGTCTGTAGGAGGAACTGGTCACTCAGATGGCCAGGGTGCTCAAGTCTGGACATGCCATTGGTGTCAAATCAGTCCCTGTGGACAAATGGGCCATCTGTAATGGACTCCTGACCTTCTGGGATTGCATCTACATGCCCAATGACCTGGAGCTCTGCTGGAGGATTGTAGGGCAACACCACAATTCCCAGATGGCAAGACACCCTGGCCAGTGGAAAATGTTAGAGCTGGTGTCCTGGAACTACTGGTGGCCCAGTATATTGGGTCCTACACTAGTACATGCAATCTCTGTCTCCAGACCAAGCCCCAATGCCACCTTCCCTCTGGCCAGCTGCATCCCCTGCCTATTCCCATGGAGTGATGGAGTGTTGCCTTGGTAGACTTCATTGTAGAACTCCTTGACACCCACAGCTACAATGCCATCATGGTAGTGGTGGACTTCTATGGCAAGTGAGCATATTTCATCCCTACCCACACCACTTGCTCCACCATGGGCACCACTAACCTGTATCAGAGGAATGTCTGGAAGTTACATGGCCTCTCTGATGCTTATGTATCTTACCAGGGCCCACAATTTGTGGCAGACTTCACTCAGGAGCTCTACCAACTACTCAATGTGAAGCTGCATATCTCCACTATCTACCACTTGCAGTCTGACAGCCAGACCAAGCACATGAACTAGGAGCTTGAGCAATACCTCTGCCTCTTCTGCAACAAGCACCAGGATGACTGGGATGAGCTCCTCCTTGATGCCAAGTTCCAGTACAACAACCATGTTCATGTGGCCACCCAGTGTTCACCCTTCTTCCTGGACACTGGACATCACCTGTGCATGGGCTTCTAGCCTTGGGCCCAACCTTTGGAGAATGAGGCTGTAAACAAGTTCATGGACTGGATGAAGATTGTGCAGGAGGAAGCCTGGGTGGTGCTGGCAAAGGCCAAGGACAACATGACACAATATTATAATTGCAGAGGGACCCTGGCACCTCAGTACAAGCCTGGAGACTGAGTCTACCTGGATGCCCCCAATATTATGACCACCCAGCCATCAAAGAAGCACTTGCACCAACAATTAGGGCCCTTCATGTTAGAATGGCAGGTAGGACCCCTAGCTTATTGACTCTGGCTCCCTGCAGGAATGTGCCAGCTCCATCTGGTCTTCAATGTGGTCAAACTGACTCTGGGCCCAGCAGACCCTATCCTGGGATGACACCTAATGCCTCTGCCTCCTCTGGTGGTGGTCAACAACAGCAAGGAATATGAGGTGGAAGAGATCCTGGACAGCCATCTATTCCAGTGGGGACTACAGTACAAGGTGAAGTGGAAAGGCTATGGAATCAAGGATATTTCCTGGGAACCCCAGGAGAACATGCACATGCCTGGACTGGTCAGGGAGTTCCACCAACAACATCCAGACACACCATGGGCCATCAGAGGGATATATCCCCTCCCCTCAGCAGACCAGGTGATCCAGAACTTTTTCTACTCTGTGCATTGAGATGCTGCATGCAAGAGGGGGGGTGATGTCAGGGGACTACCCTTTATGACCTCCACCCCTGTCTGACACTGACTCCCCATGCCTGTTTCTGCTTCCCCAAGGCTCATTCAATGACTGTGAAGTGTTCTACAGGTCTTTGGAGATCTCTGAAGACCCCTAGAACTCTCTGTGATCCATTGTTGTGTATTTCAGCTAACTCTGGTCACCTACACAGTTGTTCCCATGCCTCTGCTGCCCCCTGATGTGCCACACCAAGCAGAGGAGATCCTTAGACTTGTTCTCTTTGGATTCCCCTCTGCTAGGTGATTAATCTACTATTTGTATTATTTATTACATATCTAATACATTTTGGATTCTCCTTTGCTAGCCATGTGATTTAGCCATTGCTCCCAGAGGTCACCCTTACAGCAGGGTTCAAACAATTCCCAGTTGGTCCAGAAGGCAGCCTTTCATTTGTCACCCTCATAGATGTGTACATTGTTGTAGCCCCACTAGATGTCCAATTTAGTGAAGTACTGCACCCCCCAGAAATTATTGATGAGCTCAGAGATGAGGGGGAGGGGGTAGCAGTTCTTCACAGTCATGGCATGAAGAATGCAGTAGTCCTGGGCCAGTCAGAAAGAGCCATTCTTCTTTTTGATGAAGAAGACCAGAAAAGCCATTGGGAATTTGGAGGGGCAGATACAACTGGAGGCCAGGTTCTCTGGCAGGAAGACATTGAGTTCATTCTGCTCTAGCAGATAGACCTTACAGCTGGCTGGCTTGGAGTCTGGCATTAATTTAATGGTGTGGTCCCACTGCTTGCACTCCAGGAGTGAGTTGAAAGAGGCCTTGGCAAACACATCCTCAAATGCATGGAGATATGGAGGCACAATGTCCCAGAATTCCTGGGGCCCAGAGTTCACAGTGAAGGCCTGGGCCAGTTGCTGAGAGGTGGTCTAGCTGGCCCAGATCTCTGTGATAGAGGGTGGGCAGCATAGAGTGGTGGCATATATCTGGTCTCCAACTTCCACTGCCTTGTCCAGGAATTCCAGGTTGCACAAGCCACTGAACTCCCCCCCTAAATCCTCCTCTGGGGTCCCTCTGCTACTCCAGTGGTCCTTATAGAGGGCCTCTACAGGGGAATGCCAGGGGTGGGGGATCCAGAAGGTCTAGATCTGCAAAGGGGGGATAACTGGCATGGCAAGCCTGAGTGGCCATGTGCTCTTGAACCTCAGCCTGGCACTGTTTCTTGACCTTAGTGGTGCAGGTGGTGCACCTCTGGGGGCACCAGCTCATGGTTACCTTGCTTCAGGCCCAATCTACTTCAGGATTGTGCTCCTGGAGCCAGGTAAAGCCAAGGACTATATCCTGCTTGCCTAGGCTGGTGATTGCAAAGACCACATGCTCAGCATGGTTCTGGTAACAGAGGATGAGATCTACTATGGAGTTGATGGCACCTGCTTTGTTGGGCATTCTGTCAATATTGAACACTGGAATGGGCTTGGAGAGCAGCTGCACAGTCAGGTGGTGGCATTTCATGAACTCCAAATCTAAGAACAGCCCCATTGCTCTGCTATCCAGGAGGGCAGTGACTCTGCAGGCTTGTTGAGTGTCTGTGGTCTCAATCTCCATGTCAAGGTGCAAAGAGTTTGCAGAGGGGTTTGCAGCTACTATGTACTGCCAGGGCAGCCAGTGTTCCCAGGTGGGGCAGCATGGGCAGAGCCTAGCCAGCTGTGGGGAGCTTGGCTTAGGGTCTGGAGTGGGTGTTTGTACATCTGGAGCAGAGTACTGAGGTTCTGTTGTCTTAAGACCATCAATATTAAGAGAGGCAATTTCATTTTCTATCAACAGACAAGTGAACCTGTTAGTACCCAGTGATGGAGGCATACACCTCATCTATTGCTTGACTAAAAATCCTCCTCCAGGCCCAGGAGGGGGGTGCAAGCACTGCTCTCCTCCAGGGTCAACTCCAGTGCCTGCTCATCCAGTGAGGGGTCTCCAGTGGCATCCTTCACAGCCAACAGTTGCAGGAGGAGCTTCTCCTGCTTGGCTGTGGAGAGGTAGCATACCTTGAGACCCAATGGGCAGTGTTGTGCAAAGTGCCCCAGTTTTCTGCATTTCTGGCACAGTAACAGTGTGGGGCAGTGCTATCAGGTGGCATCCACATCCATGAGGATGCCCAGCAGCAAGGGTTGTGGTGTGGGGATGACTGGAGCAGGGGTAGGCACTGGATGTATGGGAGTGGGGTACCAGAGAGTGGTGGCAGGAGCAGGGCAGGGAGTCAGGTGCATGCAGCACAGCTCCTGTCAAATCCCCATGAGCTGCCACTGATCCTGGGCCACCTTATACCAAGTGGCAATCTGCTTATCATCCAGGCAGCCCTCTGTGAGGTTGTTGATGCATTCCAGTAATATGGGGTGCAGGCCATCCTGAAATGTGAGGCACAGTTGGAGACTGTCAGGGTAGGCTGCTTGCTCAACTAATGCCCAGAAGGAGTCAATATACTTGTCCAACATCCTTTTCCTTTGCCCATACTGCTCTCAGTCATGTAGCACTAAGGCAGCAGTTTTGGCAGGGTTGATTGGGAAGAACTCCACCTGGAAGTCCCTTTCAAAGGCAGCTCAGTCAGCAAAACTCCTGACACTTCCAGGATGTCAAAACACCTGCAGCACATAGGTGGAGGCATGTCCAGTCTTCATGTACAACAGAACCCAAGCTATTTTCAGTGCATTGGAGTCAAGGGCGTCTCTGCTGAGGTGAATGTAGGTGATGCAGGACTGGTGGAAATGCTCTCTGCTGGACAAGTTGCCATTGTATGTGTCTGGGAGCATAGGACAGGGGATTTGTGCTTGGGGGTTTACTAGAGCTGCCAGGGGAACTACAGGGGCTGCTGGGGGTGGTGCAGAGGTAGGGGGCAGGCACTCTAGTGGTGCCTGAAGGGACTGGGAAATGAGCTTGGTGGTTTGGCAAAGGGTGGAGAGTTTAGTTGTGTGATGGGTGGGGGAAGATTCTCTAGGTGTAGCAAGCAAGTCCAGGCCTTGTCCTGCAGGGCTGGGGCCTCCAAGGGAGTGTCTGGGTTGGCAAGCTGAGACATAGAATTCCATGGGTGCTTA
>JAGGAV010007830.1:0-48366 GCA_017657295.1 Termitomyces sp. DKA64 | reverse complement strand
TACACAGGGTTGTACCCTCTGCCCACTGACAGCACTGCATTACCCAACTCTACCTTAGGGTACAATTGGGAAGAGGGTGCCCTGCCACCCTCACTCATGATGCTCATCCAACCATCATATGGTAATTGCACAGGAGTGGCTGCAGGCAGCCCTCCTGGCATCATGCTGCTCTCTCTACCCATGTCATTGTCTGACATGGCAAGATCTGCTGATATATATGGAGTACTCAGATCTACTCCATTGAGTTTTGCTTTGGACCAAAGTCCAAGCACCTGTTCCTCCAAGGTTACTATGGTACCCATTGAGGCAAGTGAACATTAAAATTTTAATGTTCTGATCACAACCAGTGGCAGTGAACTTCTCATGTCAGAAGTTCAACTTCAACTTTGCAAATGAGTAACCACTCATTTGTGTTAGAAAAATGTAACATTCTTGTTACAGGTCATGCAGCTTACAATTCACACTCCATAACACAAAACCAATAGATAGTCTGTCTACAAAGTATAAAGTAAGGCACTGCTTTACATAAGTATATAATTTATATTTATAGGTAGCATCAGGTGACACTACCATGAGAACATGCTACTATACTAGCTATTGGTAAGTAAAGTAAGTGTCAGGGGACTACCTTTTCTGACCTCTGCCCCTATCCAACACCAACTCTCCTTGCCCAGTTCCACTTCCCTGAGGCTTGTTCAATGGCTCCAGGGTGCTCTACTTGTCTTTAGAGATCTCCAGAGACCCCCAGAACTCTCTGTGATCCCTCATTGTGTACTTTGGCTAACTCCAGTCACCTACACAGTCATTCCCACACCTTCACCACCTGCTGATGCACCGCACCAAGCAGTGGGAATCCTTAGACTTGTTCTCTTTGGGTTCCCCTGTGCTAGGTGATTAGTTTGCCATTCATATCATCAATTACAATTCTAGCCCCTCATAGCCTGCATGGAATCTCTGAGCCCCTATCTGTTGCTTCCCCACCAGGCTTAAACACTTGTGAAATTCTATGTCTCAGCATGCCAATCTAGATACTTCCATGGAGGCCCCAGCCCCTCAGGACAATGCCTAGAATTGCCTGCTACACCTAGAAAACCAGGTGCAATTGACCCAATCTTCCCTCACACATTACACAACCAAACTTTCCACCCTCCACCAAACCACCAAACTCATCTCCCAATCCCTTCAGGCACTATTAGAGCACTTGACCCCTGCCTCCACACCACCCCCAGCCATGGAAACACCCCTGGCAGCTTCTGCAGCCTCCTCAGCAGCTCTAGTAGCCCCCTGAGCACAGATCCCCCATCCCACACTCCCAGACATTTATGATGGTAATTGTTCCAGAGGAGAGCATTTTCTTCAGTCCTGCCCCACCTAAATCTATCTTAGTAGGGACACTTTTGACTCTGATGCACTGAAAATAGCCTGGCCTTTGTCATACATGAAGATGGGACATGCCTCCACTTACATGCTATGGGTGTTTTGACACCCTGGAGGTGTTGGGGGTTTCATGGATTGGGCAGCCTTCAAAAAGGACTTCTGGGTGGAGTCCTTTCCAATTGACCCTGCCAAAACTGCTGCCTTAGTGCTATGCAACTGGGAACAGTATGGGCAAGGGAAACAGATGCTGGATGAGTATATCAACTCCTTCCAGGCACTAGTTGAGCAAGCAGCCTACCCCAACAGCCTCCAACTGTGCCTCATATTCTGGGATGGCTTGCACCCTGCACTACTGGATCACATGGATAATCTTGCCAAGGGTTGCCCAGATGATGAGCAGATTGCCTCCTGGTATAAAGTGGCCCAGGATCAGTGGCAGCTCATGGAGATCCAATGGGAACTATCTCACATTCACCTGACTCACCACCCTGCCCCCATCACCACTCTCCAATACCCTGCTCCTGCACTCCCAGTATCCACCTCTGCTCTGACCAACTCCACCCCACAA
Organism: Termitomyces sp. DKA64; assembly: GCA_017657295.1. Taxonomy (NCBI): domain Eukaryota; kingdom Fungi; phylum Basidiomycota; class Agaricomycetes; order Agaricales; family Lyophyllaceae; genus Termitomyces; species Termitomyces sp. DKA64. The sequence goes on along the minus strand of JAGGAV010007830.1, from coordinate 46,421 downwards.
CTCCTACTGCTAGGCATCCCCATGGATGTTGATGCCACCCAACAGTACTACTCCATGCTGCTGCTGTGCTGAAGATGCCAGAAACCCAGGCACTGCCTGTTGAGTCTTAAGGTATGTTACCTCTTCATAGCAGAGCAGGAGGAGCTCCTCCTGCAGCTGTTGGCTGCAAAGAATGCTGCTGGAGACCCTTTGCTGGATAAGCTGGCACCAGAGTTGACCCCAGAGGAGAGTGGGTGCTTGTGCCCCCCTCCCAGGTCCAGAGAAGGATTTTTAGTCAAGCAGCAGATGAAATGTACACCTCTGTTGCCAAGTACTAACTAGTTTGCATGTCTGTCAATAGAAAATAAAATTGCTTTCATCAATATCAATGACCCTAAGACAACAAAACCTCAGTACTGCCCTCCAGACATACAAATACCAACTCCAGACTCCAAGCTGGGCCCATTAATGCTGGTTAGACCTTGTCTGGGCTGCCCTGCATCGAAACACCAATTGCCCCAGCAGTATGTGGTAGCTGGAGACCCCTCAGCAAATTCCCTGTGCCTCAATGTAGAAAATGAGACCATGGATACCCAGCAGGCCTGCAGAGTCACTGTGCTCTTGGATAGTGGTGCCATGGGGTTTTTCCTGGACTTGGAGTTTGTCAAGCACCACTGCCTGACCATGCAGCTGCTGTCCCAGCCTATTTCAGTGTTCAATATTGACAGAATGCCCAACAGGGCCAGAGCCATCAACTCTGTGGTTGACCTCAACCTCTGCTATCAGAACCATGCAGAGCAGGCCATTTTCACTGTCACCAGCCTAGGTAAGCAGGACATGATCCTTGGGTTCACCTGGCTTTGGGAGCACAACCCCAAAGTAAACTGGGCATGGTCCCTCTAGTTAGCCAACTTTGACTTCTCACTGCACCACAAGCCAGGCTGGAGCATGGGGAAGCCAGATGCCCTGTCCTGGAGAGCAGACTACAGCACCAGAGAAGATGACAACAGTAACATCATGCTTCTCTGACCCAAGTTGTTCATGATCTGAGCCATGCAAGGCTTAGCCATTGGGGGGGTAGATGTGGAGATCCTTTGGGACATCTGGCAAGGAAACCGGGACAGTCTGCAGGAGGAACTCATCACTCAAGCAGCCAGGGTGCTCAAGTCTGGATGTACCACCAGTGTCAAGTCAGTCCAGGCAGACAAATTGGCCCTCTGTGACAGACTCCTGACATTCTGGGATTGTATCTATGTGCCCAATGACTTGGAGCTCTGCTGGAGAGTTGTAGAGCAACACCATGACTCCCAGATTGCAGGACACCCCAGCTGGTGAAAAATGTTAGAGCTGGTGTCCTAAAACTACTGGTGGCCCCAGATGTCCCAGTATATTGGATCCTACACTAGTACATGTGATCTCTGCCTCTAGACCAAGCCCCAACATTGCCTTCTCTCCAGTCAGCTGCACCCCTTGCCTATCCCTGCAGAGCAATGGAGCATTGCCTCAGTGGACTTCATTGTAGAGCTCTCCAATGCCCATAGTTACAATGCCATCATGGTAGTGGTGGACCTCTGTGGCAAATGAGCACATTTCATCCCTACTCACACTACTTGCTCCACCATGGGTGCCACAAACCTGTACTGGAAGAACATCTGGAAGTTACATGGCCTCTCTAATGCCTATGTATCTGATCAGGGCCCACAATTCATGGTGGACTTCACTTGGGAGCTCTACCAACTCCTCAACATGAAGCTTCACACCTCCACTGCCTACTACCCACAGTCCAATGGCCAGACTGAACATATGAACCAGGAGCTCAAACAATACCTCTGCCTCTTCTGCAATGAGTGCCAGGACAATTGGGACAAAATCCTCCCTGACACCGAGTTCCAGTACAACAACCACATTCATGTGGCCACCCAGTTTTCACCCTTCTTCCTGGACATGGGACATCACCCATGCATGGGCTTCAAACTCCAGGCCCAACCTTTGGAGAATGAGGCTATGAATGAGTTCATGGACCAGATGAAGATTGTGCAGGAGGAAGCCCAGGCAGTGCTGGCAAAGGTGAAGGACAACATGGCATGGTACTATGACTGCAGAAGGACCCCAGCACCCCTGTACAAGTCTGAAGATCAAGCCTACCTGGATGCCTCCAATATTACAACCACCTGGCCATCAAAGAAGCTCTTGCACTGACAATTAGGACCCTTCACAGTAGAACAGCAGGTAGGGCCCCTAGCTTATTGACTCTGGCTCCCTGCAGGAATGTGCTAGCTCCATCCAGTCTCCAATGTGGTCAGACTGACTCTGACCCCAGCAGACTCTATCTTGGGATGATGCCCAGCACCTTTGCCTCCTCTGGTGATGGTCAACAACAGCAAGGAGTATGAGGTGGAAGTGATCCTGGACAGCCAGTTATTCTGGCAGAGACTACAGCACAAGGTGAAGTGGAAAGGCTACAGAATCAAGGACATTTCCTGGGAACCCTGGGAGAACATGTGCATGCCTGGACTGGTCAGGAAGTTCCACTGACAACATCTAGATGCACTGTGAGCCATCAGAGGAATATATCCCCTCCCACCAGCAGACCAGGCAATCTGGAACTTTTTCTACACTGCATATTAAGATGCCACATGCTAGAGAGGGAGTGATGTCAGGGGACTACCTTTTCCAACCTCCCCCCCTGTCTGATACTGACTCTCCTTGCCTGGTTCTACTTCCCTAAGGCTCATTTAACAGCTCCAAGGTGCTCTACTGGTTCCCAAAGATCTCCAGAAACCCCCAGAACTCTCTGTGATCCCTCATTGCACACTTTGGCTAACTCCAGTCACCTACACAGTCATTTCCACACCTCCACCACCCACTGATGCACTGCACCAAGCAGCAGGGATCCTTAGACTTATTCTCTTCAGATTCCCCTGTGCTAGGTAATTAGTTTACCATTTGTATTGTCAATTACAATTCTAATACACTTCAGATTCCCCTCTGCTAGCTGCATGATTTAGCCACTGCTCCCAGAGGTTGCCCTTATAGTAAATGTAATGGGAGGGTCCATTACAATCTGAGCCCACAAGGTCAGCAGAACCTGGCAGCTGGCTTCTAAATATTCTACTGCTATGTCAAAAACTGATGATGCTATGCTCAAGATTCCTTCTGGGATTAAACTGCCAACACTGAAGGCAGGGACTTTGCAGCCAAAAACTTTGTTCAACTTTGCAAGGATTTGCTGTGGCTATTTCCATGTGAAAAAGATTACTGTGAGCAAGCAAGTGGAGACTGTGAGCATCTACTTCCATGGCCCTTGCATCACAGATTATGTAGACAGTAACCTTGGAAAGCTGTGAAAACTCTCATTCAACAACTTCATTGCTGACATTGGGAAACATTATCTTCAGAAAGGCTGGCAGCATTGAACTTGCTGAGATATACTGAACTTGAAGCAGGGTGAGAAGTCCCTGTGGGACTTTTACTAGGAGCTATGCTCCTGTAACTGAAGGACTACTCTGAGCCTCTTGATGATAAACAGATTTGTGACCAGTTGCAAGTGGGTATCAATAATGACTATAACTGCTGTGCTGACAAAGAGGGAGCTTACAAAGAGGAAGATCTGAAAAAATTTGTTGATGCACTGGATGCATGTGACCAGAAACATCAGAGGGAGCTGAAACAGATCCAGGAGAAGACTGATGACTTGATTAGGAAATGCCAGGCCCTGACCTCATCTCTTGAGAGGAATATGCCCATGGCAAAGAAGAGCAGAGGGAATGGTAATGGCACCACAGAGACAATGTCAAAACCTGCAAGCAGCTCAAAGCCAACACCTAGATTGACAGATTTGGAATGGAAGTATCTGAAGGTGATGAAAGGCTGTTTGAATTGTTACAACCCCAAGGCAGACCACTCTTTGAGTGATTGCCAAGAGGAGGGGCTGTTACTGGGTATGCCAAAGATCCCTCAGGGATGGGAAGTGCCCAAGCCTGTACCTGCAAATGCATTTGGGTCAACATCATCCAGAAACTCCAAAGCAAAAGCAGTGGCTGCAACAACTTGGGAGGTAGAGAAGGACACTATTGCTGCAGTGTTTATAAGAGACTTGCCTTGCTACAGTGACAATAAAGTGGACTATGACTCTGCTGACATAAGTGATTATTGTCCTTGTCATTTTAAATTCTGTTGCACTGTTGATGGGCTATTGGTGGACAAAGTTGTGCCCATTGAGGCTTGCATTAATGCAGGGGCTCATCTGATGCTAATTTTCTCAGAATTAGTCAATAAGCTTGGCCTCTTTTTTGAATTAAAAAACCCTGAACAAATCTCTATTGCACTTCCAAATTGAATCAACCCCACACTGTTACCTGTTGTTGCATTACATTGAACTGGCAGTGTTTTCTAAAGATGGACAATGGACCTCTCAAACAATAGTTACTCTTGTTGCAGATGGCCTGTGTGCATCCATGATATTGGGCTTACCATGGTTGAGGAAGAATAGAATTCTCATAGACTGTAAACTAGATTTATGTATAGCTAAAGATAGTGGTTACAACCTGCTGAATCCAAAACCCTAGGAACCACCTGCACCAGCTCATAAACATCTGAAGGAATTCATGCAGCAGGTGAGAGTGGACCATAAATCAATGCTTGATGAGTTGAAGTTTGTGTGTGTGCAGTGGTGTGTGTGCATGACATGCAAATGTTTGTTTGGGGATGTGGTGCCAGTGAATGTGGTGGTGGCAGTGCATCAACAGATTGAGACATTGGCAGCAGAGGAGGCCCTGCTGAAACATGATTCAGCATTGAAGTGAAAATACAAGGATATCTTTGAGCCCATTCTGCATGCTGACATGTTACCAACTGACATTTATACAGAGAAAGTAAATTCATCTAAAATTAGATTCAGCTGAGGTGTATAAAAAGATTTTGTTGTGCTTGTACTAGTGTCCTCATGAATATAGAGAGGCATTTCAGATGCTAGTCCAACTACATTTGGATCAGGGGAAGCTCAGACTATCATCATCTCCTCACACATCACCTGCATTTATAATACCCAAAGTAGATCCCATGATGCTCCCAAGATGGGTGAACAATTACAGACATTTAAACTCATTGACTGTACCAGATTCCTAGACAATGCCCCAGATTGATGACATTCTAAGTGACTGTGCAAAAGAGAAGATCTGGGCAACAATTGATATGACAAACTTGTTTTTTCAGATGTGGATGCACAGATGTCTACACCATTTGGGTTATATGAATGGCTCATAATGCCAATGGGTTGACAGAATGCACCTGCAATCCACCAGCAGTGGGTTAATTACACCTGAAGAGAGTTATTTGGGAAGATATGTCATGTCTATCTAGACAATATTGTTATTTGGTCAAATTTGATTGAAGAGCATGAGCATAATGTATGTGCCATTTTGGAAGCACTTAGGGCAGCAAGTATGTTAATCCTGCCAAGACAAAGCTGTTTTGTATGGAATTGATTTCCTTGGACACCACATCAGTGCAAGGGGCATGGAGGCAGATGATTGCAAGGCAGAGCAAATCCTGAAGTGGCCAAGACCCAAGTCATCAACAGAGGTCAAATTGTTCCTTAGCCTGGCCTGGTTCATTGGGGTGTATTTGCCTAACTTGGCCCAGTTCACCAACATGTTGCACTCACTGATGGCCCTATAGGCTAATTGCCATTTACCACCATGGACTGATGCGCATTAGGCAGCATTTGAAGGTATCAAGTTGCTAGTAGTTGGTTGAGAATGCCTGACAGTGATTGACTATGACAATGAGTTAAAGAAGATCTTTGTGGCAACAGATGTGAGCAATCACAGGTCAGGTGCAATTCTTTCCTTTGAAAAGTCCTGGGAGACAGCTCAGCCCATTGCATTTGATTCTATAATGTTCAAAGGGACTGAGTTGAACTACCCTGTGCATGAAAAGGAACTGCTTGCCATTGTTCATGCACTGCAGAAGTGAAGAATGGATTTATTTAGGTCCCCCTTTCACAGTATTCACTGGCTATAGAATGTTAGAAAAATTTGCAATGTAGCATGACTTGTCCTGCAGGCAGGCATGCTGGATGGAGTTCCTGTGCCAATTTGATTCTAAGATTATGTACATCAAGGGTGAGGAGAACATTGTAGCAAATGCACTTTCAAGATTGCCAGTGATCAAAACTGATGATTGTGATGATTCCCTTGTGGCCACAATGGCACTGTATTCATTTGTGGAGGACAAACCTTGTTGCTCTGCCTTGATGACTGAGTTGTGTGAGCCATGGGTGATGGTCCATGGATTGTCTAGTTGGCTGGAGGATGAGGATAGAGAAGCAGTGGGCACTACACTGGGCTGGGCATCACAACAGACAGTGAGCTACTGCAGTTTAATAAGGATGGGTATGAAATGGACTCCTGGACTGTATCTCTTGTGGTGGCAGCCACAGGTATGGATGGCATGTTTTGTTGCAATGAATAGTTGTTAATTGAGGGGAGATTGTGCATGCCTCATATTGGTGATGTACAGGAGAAGTTGTACCAACTGGTCCATGATGCTCTTGGGCACTTAGGTTTTGATAAGACCTATGCATCACTGCATACAGCATACTACTGGCCAAGGATGTGCCACAATCTGGAGAATGCATATGTACTCTTGTGCTGTGATTGTCAGCAGAACAAGGCTAGCACCCAGAAGCCATCAGGACTGTTACACCCACTTCCAGTTCCCAATGGTCATGGAGACTCAGTTGCAATTGATTTTGTGGGGCCTCTGCTGGAGGATCAGGATTTTAACTACTTAATACCAATAATAGATTGATAGGGAGTGGACATACAGATTGTGCCATGCTGTTTAGATATGTCAGCTATAGAGATGGCCATTCTGTTTTTGACCAGTTGTTCTGTGAAAATGGCCTGCCCTTGGAAATCATCTGTGATAGGAACAAGTTGTTTATGTCAGAGTTTTGGACAATGTTACATTCATTGACCAGCATGAAAGTGAAGATGTCAATGGCTTATCACCCAGAGACCAATGGGTCAAGTGAACATATCAACAAGACAGTCATCCAGGGACTGCACTTTTGGGTGGACTGTCAGCAGAGGGATTGGATCTGTGCTATTCCACAGGTGATGTTTGCTAATTGGACATACCTATGGTGCCAGGTAACAAATGCCACCAGTTTCATTTTTCCAAGGTATTGTCTTTTGTTGGAACAATGGAAACCTTTTCCCAGGCAGGGAGCTGCACAAACCTAGACTGGTGGTGGGTGAAGGAGTAAAAGCTGAATGGTTGGTGGACAAGATTGTGGATGCCCGATGACAGGGACAAGAGTAGCAATACCTTGTCAGGTACCTGAATTGGGGTCCTGAGGAAGATTGCTGGTTGTCAGGCTGTGATCTGGCTGATAACAAAGCCCTGGACAGATGGCTGGCCAAAAATGGAAGTGATGTGGATGCCTGATGACCCCTCCAGTATAAGACATCAGGTGTGGTAGCTTTTTCCCACTGGGTTTTGATGCACCTGCACACAAGTCATTTTAACAGTCATTTTTTTACTGACACACTCTATTCTATGTATACTTGATGTTTAGGAAGGGGAGGGGTGTAAGCCTGGCTTACATCAGCAACATTCCTATTGGGGTGGATTGGAATTTATAGTAGCTTCACTACTGCTTGTACTCTGTTGAACTCTCTGATTATTTATGCTGTGCTAGTTCTTGTGCATACATGCCAATCTTAATGTGCCCACAGGTGTGTGGGCAACTATTTTAGTGTTGTAGATAATGAGCCCTAATGCACACACATCTCTTTCCTCCTATTCTAGGAGGGATGGGTTTCTCAAGGACCATTCAGTCAGTTTTTTTTCAGATATGTTGGGGGCTTTAGGCTTATTGGTTATTCCATCCAAAGATCCATGAGCACTATGCACCCTTGCACCAATTAGGACTTGATTTTTGAATGTCAGATAGTTTGTTCCATCAAAATAGACTTCTTCAAGAAAATTTGGTGAGTTTGATGAGTTTTTTTATGAGTTTGTGGATGATATTTTTGCATTTTTGTAGCTACAAGAATGATATGGTGGCATTGTGTGTGTAGTGTGTGAGTTGGTTGTTGGACCAGTGGCTCAATGCAGTCAGAGTACAGAAATTGGGCCTATAATCTGTAGAATACAACAAGAATTTAGTCCTCACAATGGTGTAGTCAAGCAAGATTTTATTTACCTACAGAAAATAACAAGTATTTAGTCTATAGGTATGAATGAGTAATTAGTTATGTCAATAGAAAATGGTTCACACTCACCCTCAGTCACTCATGATAATGTAGTCAACTGAGGGTGCACTGCTTGTGTACAAAAAATAATATCAGAAAAAAACAAAGACTGGTAAATACCAATTGCTGTGGTTGTCTTGTATGAATGTGGTAAATCCAAAAAAGAAAATATCTGATATCTGTTGGGCAAGTCAATTTCTCAACAACTGGTAGGTGTGACCAATAATACACATAGATTTATATCCTCAGTGACATGTAATAGATGACTATATTGACTGTACCTAGACAATAATACACATATCCATATTTAGGTGAGGGGCACAGTGGCTCAGCTGGCACCATTGCATCCTTAGGAGGGGGAGACACTACCCTGAGTGGGATGCATGGGATCATTAGTTCAATTCCCATGTGTAATGTGGCCTGGCAGAAAACACTTTAGACACTGCACCTGGCTTATTCAATGCCACCAGAAGCCACTACCTGCATGTAACTGACTAGGGAGGCTTTGTTGTGCAGGCTGATTCGGAACATAGCAATCAGCACATGACACAATGAGGCATGGTGACCACCACACCTGTGACCAATCAGAAAAAGGGAGGTTTCCCCAGTTTGACAAATTTGGGAGAGGGATCTGGACCAAGTGCTGGGAAAGGGAACTCACCAACCAAGCATGTCATGGCATGGATAGGCATAATGATAGGTGTCAATATAGTATGGGCTAGGCTGCCAAAGTACTGCATGGCCTATCAATCAGGTTTGGCTTCCTAATGGGTGGGCTAATCAGGCCTAGCTGTAAGGGAATGTCAGCTGTGAAGAGTCCAAGCCAAGCCCACCACTCATGGCCTGACTCTCTAGTCAAGAGGCAAGCAACAATCAAACTGGCCAGAGGCACAGTGGGCAAGAGGCAGGCAACAACCAGAGGCAAAGGTGGAGGGCAAGGCAGAAGGCAGGGGGCCACACTGGCTGAGCTCACAGTCATGCTAGTGAAGAAACCCAAAAGCAATGCTATTGTCTGGACTTGAGATATCCTATCCCCAGGTCTCCTATTTATACTACAAGACTACTGAATGACTAAGTATCTATGACTAAGCCTGGGGGCCACTGACTACAACCCTATGACAAAGTGGAGGCTGATGACTACAAACTACTGACTAATTGGGTCTGGTAATAGAAGGATCAATGATGGACAACAATACACCATTGTGCCAAGTATAATATACCCATTAGGCCTAGGAGCCAAGACAGTGAGGGAGTAAGAAGGGCCAGGCAGCCTGGAGGTCAGCTAGATAGAGGTGCTGATCCCTACAAGCTAAGCTCAGCAAGGGTGGGATGGTCTGAAGACCAGTCCCCTTACACTGGCTGGTCTGACTTATTGCCAATTATGGAAGTTCATACTCTGAAAATAGTGTCTGGGTGTGGGGCCTTACTGGAGTTTCGGCTAGAGGGAGCCAAGAGCTGTGGTGATTGGCCTTCATGGGCCTACACCAACCAAACACTGGCAAGTCATGCTGAGTGTAGCTGAGTTTAGAAATTGGAAGGGCATGTTAGCAGCAGACAAAGTGGCGATTTATGTAAGTGGGAAGTAATATGAACTCTGATGTGATCAAATCATAGTAAAGTGGCTATGAGGCATAACTGGCATATTTGAAAAGGTATTGGGCTGGAGTACCTACCAGATGTGTCCATAATTACCACCCCTACTATACTGTGGGACCTAGGACATGATTGTTCAAGTGTAAAATAGGTCTTTAAGTAAACAAAATGGCACATTCATTCATTCATTCATTCATTCCATATCTAGGTATAGAGTCAGTATGAGTTGTACTGTGAGGTGAGTAAGTAGTGATGCACCTTCCTTGTAAATAGAGAGAAAGAAATGTGTGATGCCATTTCCAGTGCACACATTCAAGGGAAAATGTAAATTTCCTTTTTTACCTTGTAAAAAGTGGCCAAAGAAGCAGTATGACACATTTCTTTTTTGCTTTTTTAATTGAAAACAGCTTCTGGCACCAGCAGTGTGTGTAATATGCTGAGGATGCTCTGTATTCAGTTTCGTCAATATATAATCTTTAGACACAGGAATAGTGTCCTTCTGTGGCCTTCTGTGGCCCTGACATCGTGTCCGTGGCACCCCATCACATCGTCACGATAGAGCCTACTTTCTGACTAGGTAACCACGTGCCGAATTCCCTCAAATGTTCCCACGTCATCTAAGCATCCCCTCGTCCACTACAAATCATGTCGATTCTCATCGGGCCGATATCAGGCGCGCTAGTGGCTGGAGGGGCAAGTGTAATTTCTGCGTGTAGATTGTAAAGTTTGACGTTCTAGCGTCTAGGTGTACTATGGCTTCTCCAACCTGATATCCACCCGGTTCGTCGCACCGTTACTATACAATTGTAGTCACTCATTGTTGCCATAGAACAGAACAACACCGCAGCGAGTGAGTCGATCAGTTTTGAAACGAGGTCGATTCTTTTTGAGGCTGTTTTGCAGCCTGCATGCTCTCAGCATTCGTCTCGTGGAAACGCCTAGTCTCATTCAAGCACCTCCCCCAGCTGCTGCTCGTATCACACACCATCCGTTCGCATCCTTGCTCAAAGCTAAGTGGAATCAGGAAGTCCAATGTCTTTTTACTGGCGCTGCAAATTGGGATCGGCGAGTGCAAGATTGGGGGAAGAAATTACTGTACGGACAAGACGGCTGTAACACACCTACCGATGGGCAAAAGCAATCGTGAATCAGGTGCTACAATTCCTTCTGTCACACCACGCTGTACCGCATGACCTTGCCGATCTTAAAAACATCTTTCTTGGTTCGCGCGGAGACAGATCATCATCGAGTCAATCTGTCAGGTCTCCAAGTGTCGAACTTCTGCGGGAGATTCGAGGTGAACAATCATTGTGTTCGTCGTTTCTCCACGGGGAGATCGGCTCAGGTGTCAGTTGAGCTTGAGTAGAAGCTAGCTTTGATCGCTATAAACCCAATACCGAGTTCGATGCCATATCTTTTCTGTGGGCATAAACTTTCCACTCCAATGTGCTGTGGTATATTTAGCCTAATATCATGAAGACCATGGAACTCTCCGTCTCCTTCGTGAATCTTCCTCAGCCTCAATGCTTTCACTAGATTTCCGACTCAGATCTCTCACCGCGGGATTGCGTCAAGGGGACTCCGAAGCATGAATTCTGAATGAGACCACCTGTGCTGCTTTACTGACATTTTGTAAGGCCTTGGCGATTATGAAAACTATTGATGATTTTAACATGTATGTCGCCGGGGTCCACAAGTTCTCAAATCTCGCCGAAGTCTCTTCTTGACAAGTATAGTTAACTTTTCTCTGTTCTTCGTTCGTGTGACAGACTATTAAAAATCAGACACCTTTTGAACCCTATGTGAAAAGAGGTTACCTATATAGAAGCTATCAGCTACAGAAGATTCCATGTGAAGATCGTGGTAGTCTCGAGACAAGACAGTACGTATATGGGTGTTGTGTCCTGGGAGTAATCATCCGACTCATACGAAATACAGAAGAAACGCAAGATTCGACTCAATGTACAACCACCAGAGTTAACATTGTGAATCACTTGACAAGCTTAAGGAAGGTTTGATTCTACCATGTCTGATAAATGGTGGCCTTTGGTCAAGTTGGCGCTCTTCCTCGGATGCTTTTTTCGCGTATGCCTTCTTTCTCACCAACATCCTTAAATGACATGCTGCTGGTCTTAGGGCCTTGCAATTGCTTCATTCTCCCGGAACATGTTACATATTGATACCCTCAAGAGGAAATGTGAGTGCGACGTCCTTGCTTCTACCAACGGTCCTCGGGAAAGACGGTAATATTTTGCAGTGATTAGTCTTCCATACAGAGTCAGAAGATCCATTACATGATGTCCTATGACACCAGATCACATGGTTGTCGACCGCACATAGCACTGGATGGTGAGTATAAAGTCATGCCGTCCTCAAAGATTTTTCTTCAGCACGGGCCCCAACATGAATCTCCGTGCTACTATCTTATTACTTGAGTTCCTCGCTCCTATTGTCTTAAGTGGTCTTATTCCACTTACCGATGACTGCATTAAAGGAGTTACATTTGAAGGAACTCCTAAAGGTGAAGGCCCGCTTTGCTGACCTTCCGTCTCCATGGATTTCTCAAGTAGTTGCAAATTGTTAGGTGTCATCCAGACGATCAACGGAGTGGACACTTACGTTGCCAGAGCCGACTCTGCTGCCAACCCAAAACGGGCTCTTTTATTTTTGACGGGCAAGTCGAGACCAATTGGACTCTTGTTCGACACCTGACATGTAGAAAAGACATATTCGGTCTACCTCTGGTCAACAGCAAGGTCCGTGAAACCATATTCCTACTACATTTTGCCCCTAAATGCTACACCAGCTGATGGCTGACGATTTTGCGTCGAACGGTTTTGACACTTTTATTCCCGATTATTTGAACGGAGATCCAGTCCCTGCCGATGACCCGAATGTGAGCCGCTGTTATCGTATTATTTTTCTAAGACCTCTGCTTACCCTTGACCAAGTTCAATATCACTGCATGGGTTGTTAATCACGGCGAAGCACAAACGATGCCCACACTTCTGGCTGCCATTGAAGGACTCCAGAAGGAGGGTTTTACGGAGTTTGTGGCGACAGGATACTGTTTTGGAGGTACTATCTTTGTCACTATCAATGAAGTATTGGATCCAGTGGCTGAGAGAAAGTATCTTCCAAGGTCTGTACACTACCCGTCTTTCGCAGCAAAACAGAATCAAAGTCGGAACTATGGCTCATCCGTCAATGCTCACCGTTCCAGACGACTTCTTCGTTTTGCGAAACGATTCAAATGTCCCAATTCAGTTCAACACGTACGTAAACAAGTTTCTTTTACAAGATCGTTTGTTGAAATTTGAATAGGGCTGAACTAGATACAGCGCTGACCCCGGCCCTTCAGGCCGTCGCAGACGATATCCTCGGATTTGGGAGATATCCCCCCGGCTACAATCGTACCTTCTTTGCTGGCGTAGGGCACGGATTTGCTGTGCGCGCTAATCTTGTGAGCTAGTTCTTGAAATCCTTCATGATATGGCGATTATACTGATAACATACATGTATAGTCGGATCCTGTGGCGAAGGCAGCCAAAGAGGGCGCTTTCTTTGATGCTGTCAAGTGGTTGAGGGCACACAATTGAGTGTCTTAGCCATATCGTTCCCAAAGCCAAATAATTATAATTGAGGTCGTGTGCATCCATAGTATGATCATCAACTCTCGTGAAATCGGTGGAAATCAGCGCAAGTATGATATAGTTGCAATGATTTCCACGTATGCTAGTTACGGTCTGGCTCAGGGCGTAAATTCGAATACAAGATGAATACACGGATATATGAAGGAACAGACCGTCAAGGTTGAAACGCATGGAGACATGCGAATAATGCTTATTGTTCTATGTCCCATTGATATATGGACTAAATTTCTACCGGTGCAACCGGGAAGCTCTGAGTCTAACTCTGTGTTGGGTATTACTATTTGCAAATAAACGCCGTAATAGCCTGAAACGAACAGATCTATACAGATGCTCTAAATTGGCTGTAACAAGGGGGAGTCACGTGCTCAATTTCTCATGGGATGGTTAGGTTAGTCCAAGGAGCCGTTAAATAATTTTGGAGGGTGTCCATTTATGAAAATATTTGGTTAAAACCCGCCAAACTTGATCTAGACTCTTTTTCAGGGTTGGCTTTTTGCTTAAAGTTTTTCCGCTCCGGAAAATCGGAAAGCTTAACTCAGTATGGCTGTAAGGAACTTTCCATTTATACTTCTATCAATCGAACACGTCCAAGATTGTTGTTGAAGCAGACTCGTAATAACGTTGGAAAAGTTGGGCTTCCTAACTGGTAAAAAAACACAAAGGAAGCAAAAAGTGTACGGAGAATCTCAAGAAATGGAAAGAGGCTCAGGTTATCAAGGAGACTCAATCTAAAACTGCGAGTAAACGGATGGGTCTGCGAAACGTGTGAGGCGAACAAACGTAGTGGGGCGAAACGGCGGCGAGAATGAGAGGTCCAAATGTATACTTCCGATGATCCGATATCCCGATTTGAAATATTAGTCAGCAGTTGGTTGGTTAGTCTAACGACTGCTTGGCCCCAATGCCAATTTGAGCAAATCAACCTAAGGCCGACAGAGGGCCACAACTGAGCTTGATGTAGTATTCCTTTGTGTTTCTTGACTAGAGCAGATCACTCGAAATTCCAGCTTAGTCTATGTTGGACAAAGATGTGATGCTTGAACCAGAAACTGCTTGCGGGGATACATATCAAAAGGAGCTTGGATTATACGTCGATTTAGGTCTGAAGAGGCACCTCGGGCCGTTGTTCGATCAGTTCCCCATGCTCGTCATGTGTTGCATCCCACTTCTTTAATTCAACATCAGGCACTCTCACTAAATTGTTGATGATAACCCCATCCTCGAGCTTCTCAACAAGTTGGCGGATCGCATAGCCTCCAAGTTTCGGTAGGACGTGGATATGAAGCAAATACGCAATGCCCGAGATTACAAGGCTACGAGATCAGCATTCGAAGTACATGATATTGGAGCGGAGTTGCACGTACATGCCAATACCAGCAAGGCAATATGTCGCGTAAAAGAAGCTCACATCACCGCTATAGATACCACCTGCTGGCGGCACCCAGGGAAGGACAAGGAGATAGATGTTGACAGAAATAGCAAATATGAGGACAACATTCCAAGCGCGAAATTCTGTTTTTGGTGCACCAATGTTCTCACGACGTCTTCGGACAAGGAAGAGACCGACTGTCAAGAGGAAACGGAACACGTTTGCTGGATAGGATTGCAGATCAACAACTGCCGGAGAGCAAATGATGAGTGACTATGACTCTTTTAAATTAAAGGTAGGACACAACTGAAAACGAAAGCATCTCCAGCGGGAGGTGCAAAAATGACGATGACGGTGAGGAGCCAGTGTAGAAGATAAGGTCCGAGAGGAGTTTTGAAAGGTTTTGTCGAAGACCAAAACTTTGGACATGGCAGTACACCTTGCCTCCCGCATTCTCGAATCATTCTGGACAAGCCAATGATGGAACTCAGGATGTTCCCAAGGCTACTGATACCGACCAAAACACTCAGAGCCTTAACCGATCTGGAATCTCCAAAGACTGCAATAAAGAAGAGGCTGGCCGTGAGCTCTTTCGAGGTGCGGATCTGTTCCTTGGGAACTGATGACAGACGCTGATCAGTCGCCGAGACAGGACACAAATTAGGATTGACTCAACTGGCGGCGAAGTAAGCGATGTTGACAAAGAAGTACAGTACAAAGACAATGGTCAAGGACAGTGGAGCATATCGTTTCATGGTCCGGACGGGGTCCTGGAGATCAAAACAAAGTAAGATACGGCAAATAGTGACAGCGGCCTATCGGCTCACGCGGACTTCACGCAGGACATTGAAAGCGCTCTTTCCAGTGAGGATATCTAAAGGTTTGGGACAGAATGGAATCAAGAAGATACATGAATACCTGCCTCGAAGCCAGCATAAGCAAAATTGACTTTGACGAGAGCAGTGGCCAGACCATTGCCATTGGAAGTTGTGCCATCAAATGAATTTCTGAAATTGGAATGAGGGTCCTTTACTCGCGAATGCCCCCCAAGGACGACCAAACCCGTAATCACAATGCTGAAAGTAATATTATGAACCTTTGTATTTGAGACGCAACTTATATGGCATACAAGATCAGAGTCATGATTTTGATGATCCCAAGGGCATTGGAGAGGCGTAACGACCATTTGGTGCTCCCAATGCAGACTGACCATGGCAAGTGATGTTAACCCTATGGAGAGCCTGACGCATTCGAGCTTACTCACTGAGGACAATCACTGTCATTGCTCCGATAGCCAATCCCCGGATATTCCATGTAGATGTATCAGCGCCACCTGCAACAAGGAGATACTGTGCGAGGACTACAGGCATGAATCAGAATTATTAGGATGTCAGCCAGAGGAGTAATCCGACCAATGGCATTACTGCTAGTAAGAGATAGAATGACCGATTGGACAGCGAATACAGTCGGTACCAGGAACTTGGGCTTAGGATACGCCTATCAAACACGTGCGTGTACATGAGCATGGATTTGGATAGGACAAAGCTATGAATGATGCTAAATTACATGCCTTCTCGAGGTAGGCGACTTCAGCACCAGACCGGTGAGGGAAATAAGAAGCGTACTCGAGGTAAACTGCGAGAGAGGCTACCAATGCAGGAATACTTAGTAAAACTGTCAACGGTATGCTTAAGAATCAATGATTTTACCTCCCGCTAAGCCATACCCAACAATCCAGTAGATTAAACTCAAACCAACGGAGCCCACTGAATCCAGAATGGAACCAGCTGTGAGAAATTTAGCCATTTGGGTCCTTTGATACTTCTACGAGTCAAGAAAGACATACGCGTCGAGAAGACACCAGTCCCAATCATTGTGCTGATATTCTAGGAATAAGATTAAATGTAGATTCAGTACAATACCATGAGAGGATATACCAGTAGAATGACCGTGACAGAGTCGACATGGTAGCCAAGAGGACTGACTTTCTCTACCGGAGCACCTGTTGCCACTGCTGCATCTTCGTACAAGGGAATGGATACAAGATCGACAACGTATTTCTCATTTTGAAGCTGGCTCCTCTCTGCATCCTGTGAAAGCATGATCAATGAAGAAGAAGGAGGGATAGGGGACGACCTTGAAAACCGGGAAATGTTAAATACTTATTATTCTTGTAGCGCCAGAACAGGTCCAAGCGACCCTTATCGTTTTTACGTATGATACTAAAACGGTAGACAGCATAAATATACGTTCCATACCGAACATGTGACTAAAGGGTCTAGCGTCACTCAAGAAACGCTATCATACAGTGGCACACACGGTGTGGAGAGGCAAGCAGGCGAGTCGCTTCTGTGTTCCGAGATCTAGCATAGATCGAGGGTTTACAAAAAAGTTGAGCTACAGGATCAAAATCGTGGGATTTAGTCGTGGGATTTTTTTGTTAGCTACGTGATTTGCACTCTGTGCCCTACAGTGCAGAGGGACGCTTATGATCATAATTTATTTGTCACCCAGAAGGATTTACATGCTGCAGCCTCGGATTCAGATCATGGAACAACTTCGTGGAATGTCTTCCAACAAAATTGACCTCAAACACCAGATTCAGGAAATTGAGCCTGATGATGTTGTGATCCAGGGCCACCATGAGTATTGGCCATCAGAATACTTACAACAGTGGCCAGACAATAGTCAGGGTCAGCCTCTTTGTCTGTTGGACAAAGAGACAATGGACAAAATATATATATATATATATTGTGTATGAACATTAGACACCCTCAGTCAATTGCACAAAGACTGAGGGTGAGTAGACTATATTTACTATACACCTCAACCATTACTTACTAGACTACAGATTACTTGCATTGTGCTACCATTTAGGTATGCACAAAATAGAGTTGATTGCACAAAGACTGAGGATTACTTACATTGTGCAACTATTCAGGATTCACCTTCTAACAGGTTATGGGTTGTTCCTGCTTTGGACACTAAAGAATGAATCCTACACCTTGAAATCTGTGAGAAAAGACTGCTCACTCATCTGTGCCAGGCTGACTGCCTGACTTCTTTGATCATTTGTGATCTTATCTGCATGTGTCATGTAAACTATGTAAACTCTTGTTCTCACCTCAAAAGCTGTGACTATGACACCAGAAACTACAAGTCCCCTCCCTGCACCCTTGTCCACCACCAGGATTGCTGAGATGAAAATGGTCAACAATTTGAGCTACCCTATTGTACTTCCTGTCAGTAAGATTATGTCAACCTGGTCAGGATACATGCTGGATAAAGATGACAGGAAATACATGGGCTGGGCTTATGTTGTAAAGCTGGAACTTACAATGGTTTGGTTATGGGACTACATTTTTGACTTTCTATCAGCCTCATATTCCACCTACAAACCATGTGCTTACTGCACTTGGACTTTGAATGATAAATGACCAGCCTGTTCCTTCCTCAAGTGATTGATTTCCTCTTTGGAGCAGAAACTTTGTATGAAGGAGGAGGATCCTGTGATTCTGTGGAAATATTTAAAGGATCAACATGGTGACACAGTCCTGGTTAAGCAAGTATGACTCCTGCAGGAGGCCCTAACTACAAAGCACTCATTGTCTGAGTCACTTACAAAGATGGTTGATGCAATCTTTGATAAGATTTTTTTGACCATGTCTTTGACACAGGAGAAGTCACCAAAAAACTTCTAAAGTCCATTGCTGTACTATCTGTGCTATCCAAGAAGTCTTTTGCACACACTCAATTGATCATATTCCATGACCTAGGACAGGCAAAGAACACCAAAAAATATGGATCAGAAAAAATAAGACAGTTTCTGAAGGGGTAACAGACCCTGCTAGAAGCTGACAAATCCTGTTTTATGCTCACAGACATGACACCAACCACATTTGCTACAGAACCATTTGAAAGGAGCAAACTCACATGCTCTATGTGTAAAGAGCATGGGTGAAAGCATATACTAGCACACTGCCCCATGGTATATACATGAGGGAGGTGTGATGGAAGGAAAAACAATAGAAGAGTCAGAGAAAGCACAATTGGCCCACTACAAAAATATCAAGAGAGACAAAGAGAAGAAGACATCCAAAGTTACCTTCACACTGACAGGAAGCAGTGCTTTTACCCTAGAAAGAGATACAGAAACCATTGTGGCATTTCTAGCAATGCAGACAGCAAAACAAACTCCACAATCAAGACTGAGCTTGCAGGACTTGGCATTGGATGCACTCCTCCCTGCTGGATCTCTGGACAACATTGAGACCCTTGTATTTGATGCATGGATCATGGATGGGATAAACATTGTCAATGATTACACCAATAAACCATGGTCAATTTTGCTCAAAACCAAGGACAATGGATTTGAGAAGTTGAAAGCCTGGATACCAGGAAAAGAAAATAAAGCAGGGCTGCATTTGAAGATACTGCAAATGGGACAAGATGGTGAATTCAATGGGGAAGAACATAAGACATAGTATAAGCAAAAGGATTTATTCTGGAAGTCAGAGCTCCCTACACATCAGTGCACATTGGGTAAGTTGAATGCATGCATCACATACTCATGGGAAAGGCTTGGGCAATGAGACTTGCAACAAGATGCCCACCCTTGCTGTGGGACAAATTTTACCTGACAGCAGTGCATCTCCATAGAAAAACCAAGACTTTGGCAGTTTGCAATGTCATGCCAGATGAGCAGATTACTCATAAGTTTGTAAGATTGGCTGCTGAGTCTTTGTACTAATCCAGAATAAACACAGCCCTAAGATCTTTGAGCAGTCCATTGAATGCATGCTGGTTGGTTATGACCAAAATTCTAAAGCCTATTGCTGCTACAGCCACTCTGCCAAAAAGGTCTACAGCTCTTACCATGTGCAGCTTATTGAAAGCCACAATGGCTGCTCAATGGACAATCATCCTCTGGATCAAGAAAAAGTTGAGACAGACCTCCCCACCATAAAATCTATCACAGATAATGCAGCAAATGTTCCTAAGAGGCCCACTCAGGAGGCAGATGAAGATCTCCCAAACATTCCAGGGATAGTACCAGAGCTACCAGAGATCAAACCAAATGAACAGCTCTCTGCCATGAAACCAACACCTGTGGAAGCACAAGTTCAATGGTCCTCTAGAATAACCACCCTGACAGAGAAGGCATGTCAAGGAGAACATAAGGAGTCTAGGACAGAGAGAGCTGTCAGAGAGTTTAAAAGAAGCAGCTGAGCACATGAGGGAAGCAAAGGCAGAATGCAAGAGGGTAGCTGGAGAGCTAAGGCAAGCTCAAGTCAATAAAGTTATGGAAGAACAGGTACCCAACCTTGATCAGAGCCTCTCAGCACTTCATGCAATTGGGGACCTACTAGACCTGGACCTCAAAGCTGATTTGCAAACTCCAAGAATCTAGGAAGAAGCAAAGAACTCAGGAAGAAGTTGTATTGTAGGAGCTTGATTCCTTGAAAGAGATGGGTCTATGGACCCTTATACCATGTGAAGATGTCCCATGGGGCTAACATATCCTGAAAGGCAGACCAGTCTTCACAATCAAGGAAGATAAGAACAAAAAAATACCAGGTTCAAGACATGGTACATTGTACAGGGATTTAATCAAGTACATAGTAGAGACTACTCACCTACAGTGCATGCAGAATTCTGGAGGATCTTACTACACACATTTGGCAGCAACACTAGGATGGAAGGTTAATCAGATAGATGTCAAAAACACATTCCTGAACAGAGTCTTACCAGAGGAGGAGACAGTTTATATGAAACAGCCAAGAGGATTTGAGGAGAAAGGAACAGAGACTTGGGTATATATACTGGCAAAGTGTCTGTACAGGCTGGCAGGATATGGAATAAGACTCCAAACAGCCACATAAAGAAGTCAGAATTCACAAGACTTGCATGCAAAGCATGTGTTCATTACAGAAAAACTGACATTGAGATTATCATTGTGGGGGTACATGTTGATGATTTCTTTGCCATAGCAAGTATGAAGGTGGCAAGTGAACAATTCAAAAGGGAGCTAGAGAGTGTCTGGATGATTGTGGATCCAGGGATGTCAAAACACATCTTGGGGAACACTGTTGAATGGAACTGCAAGTACAAATAAGTACACCTCTTGCAGATGATGCTGATTGACAGACTTGTGCAACAGTTTGGTCAAGCCAATGCCACACCATTATCAATGCCCATAAAACCCAGGATGAAATTACAGCACATAAATCTATCAGTACTGATTCCAGATGAACATGACAAAATTGCCTGGATATCATACAGGAGACCTCATAGGGGGTTGTTATGGCTTGCTGTGTCCACATGACCAGATATTCAGTATGCTGTCCAACAGCTTTCACAATACCTGGATTGCTACACAGAGACTCACTGGACTATGGTAATTCAAACACTGTGGTATCTCAAAGGCACAAGAACACCTAGAATTATCTCTTGGGAGCACAAACCCAGTCAAACTGGTTGGATTTATGGACTCTGACTGGGCAAACTGTGTAAATATGAGGAGTGTTGGTTGGTATGCATGGTCCCTTGGATCTGGTGCATCTCATGGTCAACTTGAAAACAACAAAGTTGCTGCCTCATCCTGTGAGGCGGAATATATGGTGGCATTTGAGGCCACACAAGAGTGCATATGATTATGTACACTGATGTCTGCCATTGGCTATACACTCAAGGGGCCAACAACATTACTTTGCAACAACAACTCTGTGATTAATTTCTCCAAGAATCTGATGCTCCATCAACACATTAAACATATTTAAATTAAATATTATTTCTTGCAAGAATGCATTGCTTTGAAGGAAATTATCATACAGTACACCAACACAAAGAACAATGTTGCCAATATATTCACCAAGGTGCTCCCTGCCCCACAATTTTCAAAGCTATGCACAATCCTTGGAATGTCCCAGAATTCTATGCAAGGAGGAGTGAAACACTTATGGTGAGGAGGAGTGTTTTGATCCAGGGCCACCATGAGTGTTGGCAATCAGAATAGTTACAACAGTGGCTAGACAATAGTTAGGGTCAGTCTCTTTGTCCAACAGACAAAGAGACAATGGACAAATTGTAAGGGTGACCTCTGGGAGTGATGGCTAAATCACACAGCTAGGAGAGGGGAATCCAGAGTATATTAGAACTGCTAATCAATGATACAAATAGTAACTAATCGCCTAGCAGAGGGGAATCCAAAGAGAACAAGTCTAAGGATCCCTGCTGCTCAGTGCAGTGCATCAGTGGGCAGTGGAGGCAAGGGAACAACTGTACAGATGACCAGAGTTAACCAAAAGTGCTTGCCAAGGGATCACAGCAAGTTCCAGGAGTCTCTGGAGATCTCCAGGGATCTGTGAGACACCCCAGAGACATCAAACAAGCCTTGGGAGAGTGGAATCAGTCACAGAGAGTCAGTGTTGGTCAGGGGCAGAGGTTGAAAAAGGAAGTCCCCTGACATCACCCCCCCCTCTAGCATGCAGCATCTTGACATGCAGGGTAGAAGAAGTTCCAGATCACCTGGTCTGCTGGTGAGAGAGGGTAGATTGTGGAACTCCCTGACCAGTCCAGGTGTGTGCATGTTCTCCTGGAGTTCCCAAAAAATGTCCTTGATTTCATAACCTTTCCACTTCACCTTGTATTGTAACTGCCACCAGAATAGACAACTATCCAGGATCTCCTCCACCTCATACTCCTTGTTGTTGTTGACCACCACTGGAGGTGGTGGAGGTGCCAGGTGTCACCCCAGGATAGGGTCTGCTGGGGCCAGAGTTAGCTTGCCCATGTTGAATACTGGATGGAGCTGGCACATTCCTGCTGGGAGCTGGAGTCAATAAGCTAGAGGCCCTACCTGTCATTCTACTATGAAGGGTCCTAATAGCCAGTGTGAGAGCTTTTTCAATGGTTGGGTGGTTGTAATATCAGAGGAATCTAGGTAGACTTGATCTCTGGGCTGGTACTTGGGTGCCAGGATTCTTCTGCAGTTATAATATTGTGCCATGTTGTCCTTTGCCTTTGCCAGAGCTGCCTGGGCTTCCTCCTGTGCAATCTTCATCTGGTCCACAAACTTGTTCATGGCCTCATTCTCCAAAGGTTGGGCCTGGGGTTCAAAGCCCATGCATGGGTGACATCTAGTATCCAGGAAGAAAGGCAAAACTTGAGTGGCCACATGAACATGATTGTTGTACTGGGACTTGGCATCAGAGAGGAGTTTGTCCCAGTTGTCCTGGCACTCATTGCAGAAGAGACAAGAGATATTGTTTGAGTTTCTGGTTCACACATTTGGTCTGGTTATCAGACTGTGGGTGTAGGTGATGGAGGTGTGAAGCTTCATGTTGAGTAGACAGTAGAGCTCCTGGGTGAATTCCACCACAAATTGTGGACCCCAGTCAGACACATAGGCATTGGAGAGGCCATGGAGCTTCCAGATGTTCTTCCTCCTGCAGACCATCCTGGTTTCCTTGCTGGATGTCCTGGAGGATCTCTACCTCCACTCCTTGACAACTAGGCCTTCCATGGCTCAGATCATGGACAATGTAAGGGCAACCTCTGGGAGCAACAGCTAAGTCACACAGCTAGCAGAGGGGAATCCAAAGTGTATTAGATATGTAATAGATAATACAAATAGTAGACTAATCACCTAGCAGAGGGAAATCCAAAGAGAACAAGTCTAAGGATCTCCTCTGCTTGGTGCAGTGCATCAGGGGGTGGTGGAGGCATGGGAATGACTGTGTAGGTGACCAGAGTTAGCCAAAGTACACAACAATGGATCACAGAGAGTTCTAGGAGTCTCTGGAGATCTCTGAAGACCTGTAGAACACTCCAGAGTCATCAAGCAAGCCTTGGGTACATGGAAATGGGCAAGGAGAGTTGGTGTCAGACAGGGGTAGAGGTCAGAAATGGGTAGTCCCCTGACATCACCCCCCCTTTAGCATGTGGTGTTTCGACATGCAGGGTAGAAAAAATTCCAGATCACCTAGTCTGCTGGGGGGAGGGAATATATCCCTCTGACAGCTCATGGCACATCCAGATGTCATCAGTGGAACTCCCTGACCAGTCTGGGCATGTGCACATTCTCCCAGGGCTCCCAGGAAATGTCCTCAATTCCATAGCTTTTCCACTTCACCTTGTATTGTAGTCTCTGCCAGAATAGATGGCTGTCCAGGATCTCTTCCACCTCATACTCCTCACTGTCATTGACCACCACTGGAGGGGGCGGAGATGTCAGGTGATGTCCTGGAATAGGGTCCACTGGGGCCAGAGTCAGTTTGACCATGTTGAAGACTGGATGGAGCTGGCACATTCCTGCGGGAAGCCAGAGTCAATAAGCTAGAGGCCCTACCTGTCATTCTACCATGAAGGGTCCTAATTGCCAGTGCAAAAGCTTCTTTGATGGCTGGGTGGTTGTAATGTTGGAGACATCCAAGTAGACTTGATCCCCAGGCTTGTACTGGGGTGCCAGGGTCCTTCTGCAGTCATAGTATCATGCCATGTTGTCCTTCACCTTTGCCAGCACTGCCCATGCCTCTTCCTGCACAATCTTCATCCAGTCTACAAATTCATTCACTGCCTCATTCTCTGAAGGTCAGGCCTGGGGTTCAAAGCCCATGCATGGGTGATGTCCAGTGTCTAGGAAGAAGGGTGAATACTGGGTGGCCATGTAAACATAGTTGTTATACTGGAACTCAGCATTGGGGAGGAGCTTGTCCCAGTTGTCCTGGCACTCATTATAGAAGAGGCAGAAGTATTGTTTGAGCTCCTGGTTCACATGCTTGGTCTGGCCATTGGACTGCAGGTGGTAGGCAGTGGAGGTGTGCAGCTTCATGTTGAGTAGTCAGTAGAGCTCCTGAGTGAAGTCTGCCATGAATTGTGGGCCCCAGTTGGATACATAGGCATCAGAGAGGCCATGCAACTTCCAGACATTCCTCCAGTACAGGTTGGCAGCACCCATGGCAGAGCAAGTGGTGTGAGTGGGGATGAAGTGTTCTTGCTTGCTATAGAGGTCCACCACTACCATGATGACATCATAGTTGTGGGCATTGGGGAGTTCTACAATGAAGTCTATCAAGGCAACACTCCATCACTCTACAGATATAGGCAGGGGGTGCAGCTGGCTGGAGGGAAGGTGGCATTGGGGCTTGGTCCAGAGACAGAGATCACATGTACTAGTGTAGGATTCAATGTACTGGGACATTTGAGGCCACCAGTAGTTCCAGGACACCAGTTCTAGCATCTTCCACCAGCTGGGGTGTCCTGCAATCCAGGAGTTGTGGTGTTGCTCTACAATCCTCCAGCAGAGCTCTGGGTAGTTGAGCATGTAGATACAGTCCTAGAAGGTCAGGAGTCCATTGCAAAGGGCCCATTTGTCCACATGGACTGACTTGATGCGCTGGTGCATCTGGACTCAAGCACCTGGGCCACCCAAGTGACCAGTTCTTCCTGCAGACCATCCTGATTGCCTCACTGGATGTCCTGGAGGATCTCCACCTCTGCTCTCTCAATGGCTAGGCCCTCCATGGCTTGGATCACAAACAACTCAGGCCAGAGGAGCATGATGTTACTGTTGTCATCTTCCCTGGTACTGTGGTCTGCTCTCCAGGACAGGGCATCTGGCTTCCCCATGCTCCAGCCTGGCTTGTGGTGCAGTAAGAAGTTGAAGTTGGCTAAATAGAGGGACCACTGGGCCTGTCAGCAATTAAGCTTCTTAGCCATCTGGAAGTACTTGAGGTTCTTGTC
This sequence comes from Termitomyces sp. DKA64, assembly GCA_017657295.1. Lineage (NCBI taxonomy): Eukaryota > Fungi > Basidiomycota > Agaricomycetes > Agaricales > Lyophyllaceae > Termitomyces > Termitomyces sp. DKA64. The sequence continues at coordinate 20,820 of JAGGAV010007830.1, read as the reverse complement.
AGGATTCCTTGGCTCTGGGGGGGCCTCTACAGAGCAAAAGAACCACCTGGGCAGACTTGATAGCAAACAAGTATGTGATTGAGTTGAGAAATAAGAAAACTGAGAAAGATAAACCTGGAAACTGATAGATTGAAGAGAAAGAGACAGGAGGATGAACACAAGTAAAAAGCAGACACAATAGGTAATCTTAAGACTGGAGTGTAGCTACAGGCTAGGGGACCTTATATAGCTGCAGGACACTACCAAAAGGGGAAGCTGGAAGTGATCTAAGTCAGGTGGGAGTGATCTAACACAGGTGGAAGTGGTCTAAGTCAAGTGGAAGTGATCTAAGTTAGATGGAAGTAATCTGAGTCAGGTGGAAGTAATCTAAGTCATAGCAGGAAGTGATCTAAGTCATGAGGAAGTGATCTAGAACAAGAGAAGCAATCCTGGAAGTGATCTGGAACCTGTGGAAGTGATCTGGGACAGGTGGAAGTGATCTGGGACAGGCAGAAGTGATCTGGGACAGGAAAAGCAGTACTAAAGGTGGCTTAGACTTGAATGTGGCTGAAACAGGACTGTGGCTGAGATCTGGGGGTGTGGCTGAGATCCAAAAAGGGACTGTGTGGAATCTGAGGTTGGATGATGGTGAAGGGAAGGGGGAAATGGTATGGGTCCTGACAGTTCTTGTGATCCATCCAGTCTTTGAACTTATGCCATGCACCCTCCAAGAAATGCTGCCATTCCTCAAAAGACTAGATGATGGCCAGCATCTCCTTGGCATGGATTTTGTAGTTGTGTTCAACTGCATTCAGACTCCTTGAGTAGAAGGCCACCAGATGCCACTTTCCATCCTCCCAGGATTGTTGTGATAGAACAGCTCCAGTGGCAAAGTCAGAGCTGTTGGCTTCCACCTGGAAGGGGGAGTTGTCATCCAGAAAGAGGAGGACAGGTCTGGAGGTGATGGTGCACTTGAGATTGTTGAAAGCCATCTGCTCCAGGGGGCCCCAACTTCAGGCAGCATCCTTTGCAGTAAGGTTGAACAGCAGTTGAGCATAATGGGAGGAATCCTAGATGAACCTCCAGTAGAAGTTGGTGAACCTTAAGAAGGCCTGGACTTCCTTCTTGTTCTTGGGCTCCAGCCACTCCACCACACCTGCCACTTTCACTGGATCCATCTCCACAGCTCTGTGCAAGATGATCAACCTAAGATACTCAATCTGGATTTGTTCAAACTCACACTTCTCCAGTTTGAGATAGAGTTGGTGAAGGTGGAGGCATTCCAAGATGATGCATGTGACCCAGCAGTGCTTCTCTAATGTTTTAGTGTAAATGAGGATGTCATTGAGGTATATGCACACTATGCCTTCTGCTATCAGGTCCTGGAAAATGTCATTCATTATTGTCTGGAAGGTGGTGGAGCTGTTGGTGAGACCAAAGAACATGACAAGAGGTTTGAACAATCCCTGATTGATCCAAAAGGCAGCCTTCCGCTTGTCTCCCTCCTGGATCTGTATGTTGTTGTAGCCCCACTGGATGTCCAATTTGGTGAAGTATCATGCTCCCCAGAGATTGTTGATGAGCTCTAAGATGAGAGGGAGGGGGTAGCAGTTCTTCACTGTCATGGCATTAAGCACCCAGTAGTCCTGGACCAGCCAGAGGGAGCTGTCCTTCTTCTTGATAAAGAAGACTGGAGAGGCCATAGGGGATTTGGAGGGATGGATGCAACCAGAGGCTAAGTTCTCCTGTAGGAAGTCATCAAGTTCATCCTGCTCCTTTGGTGCTAGTGGGTAGACCTTGCAGCTAGCAGGCTTAGAGTCTGGTATTAATTTGATGGCATTGTCTCACTGTTTGTACTCCAGAAGCAAGTTGAATGAGGCCTTGGAGAACACATCCTCAAATGCATGGAGATATAAAGGTACAATGTCCTGAAGCTCCCAGGGCACAGAGTTGGCCACAAAGGCCTGGGACAGCTGCTGAGAAGTGGTCTGGCTGGCCTGGATCTCCACAACAGAGGGCAGGGAGCACAGGATGGTAGTGTATATCTGATCTCCAGTTTCCATGGCTTTGTCTGGGGACTCCAGGTCTTGCAAGCTGCAAAACTTCTCTAACAGATCCTCCTCTTGGGCCCTGCCACTACTCTGGTCATCCTCATAGAGGGCCTCTCTACAGGGGAATGCCAAGGGTGGGGGGTCCAGAAGATCCAGATCTATGAAGGGGAGATGGCCCACCCAGCAAGCCCAAATGGCCATGCACTCTTGAACTTCAGCCCAGCACTGTTTCTGGACCTCAGTGGTGCAGGTGGTGCACCTCCAGGGACATTGGCTTATGGTCATCTCACCCCAGGCCCAGTCCATTTCAGGGCTGTGCTCCCAAAGCCAGGTAAATCTGAGGATCATGTTCTGCTTACCAAGGCTGGTAACAGTGAACATGGCCCACTCTGCATGGTTCTAGTAGTGGAGGACAAGGTCAACCAAGGAGTTGATAGCCTCAGCCTCATTGGGGAGTCATCATCTGGGAAGAGGAGCATGGGTCCAGAGGTGATGATGCACTTTAGATTGTTGAAGGCTATCTGCTCTGGGGGGCTCCAGCTCCAGGCAGCATCCTTCACAGTGAGGTTGAACAACAGTCAGGCATGATGGGAGAAATCCTGGATGAACCTCTGGTAAAAGTTAGTGAAGCCTAGGAAGGCCCACACTTCCTTCTTGTTCTTGGGCTCCTGCCACTCTGCAACACCTGCCACCTTCACTGGGTTCATCTCTGTGGCTCCATGCAAGATGATCAACCTGAGATACTTGATCTGGGTCCACTCAAACTCACACTTCTCTGATTTGAGGTAGAGTTGGTGAAGGTGGAGGCATTCCAAGACAATGCACATGACCCAGTGATGCTCCTCTAACATCTTGATGTAGATGAGGATGTTGTTGAGGTATACACACACTACAACTTTGGCAATGAGGTCCTGGAAGATGTCATTCATCATTATCTAGAATGTGGTGGGGCCATTGGTGAGTCCAAAGAACATGATGAGGGGTTCAAACAGTCCCCAGTTGGTCTGGAAGGAGGCCTTCCATTCATCTCCCTCCTAGATGTGTACATTGTTGTAGCCCCACCAGACATCCAATTTAGTGAAGTACCATGCCCCCCCAGAGATTATTGATGAGCTTGGAGATGAGGGGGAGGGGGTAGCAGTTCTTCACAGTCATGGCATTAAGAACCTGGTAGTCCTGGACCAGTCAGAGAGCACCATCCTTCTTTTTGATGAAGAAGACTGGGGAAGCCATTGGGGATTTGGAGGGGAAAATATGACCAGAGGCCAGGTTCTTCTGCAGGAAGACATCAAGTTTGTCCTGCTCCTTTGGTGCTAGCAGATAGACCTTACAGCTGGCTGGCTTGGAGTCCAGCATTAATTCAATGGTGTGGTCCCACTGCTTGTGCTCTAGAAGCAAGTCAAAAGAGGCCTTGGCAAACACATCCTCAAATGCATGGAGATATAGAGGCACAATGTCCTGGAGTTCCCAGGGTGCAGAGTTTGCAGTGAAGGCCTGGGCCAGTCACTGAGAGGTGGTCTGGCTGGCCCAGATCTCTGTGATAGAGGGTGGGGAGCATAGGGTGGTGGTGTATATCTGGTCTCCAACTTCCACCACCTTATCCAGGAATTCCAGATCATGCAAGCCCCTGAACTCCCCCCCTAGATCCTCCTCCAGGGTCCCTCCACTACTCTGGTTGTCCTTGTAGAGGGCCTCTCTATGGGGGAATGCCAGGGGTGGGGGATCCAGAAGGTCTAGATCTGCAAAGGGGAGATGACTGGCATGGCAAGCCTGAATGGCTGCACACTCTTGAACCTCAGCCTATCACTGTTCCTTGACCTTGGTGGCACAGGTGATGCATTTCTGGGGGCACTGGCTCATGGTTACCTCACCCTGGGCCCAATCTACTTTGGGGTTGTGCTCCCAGAGCCATATGAAGCCAAGGATTATATCCTGCTTGCCTAGGCTGGCAATGTCAAAGACCATGTGCTTGGCATGGTTCTAGTAGTGGAGGATGAGATTAACTATGGAGTTGATGGCACCTGCTTCATTGGATGTTCCATCAATATTGAACACCAGAATGGACTTGGAGAGCAGCTCCATGGTCAGGCAGTGGCATTTCACAAACTCCAAATCCAGGAACAGCCCCATTGCTCCACTATCCAGGAGGGCAGTGACTCTGCTGGCTTGTTGAGTGTCCATGGTCTCAATCTCCATGTCAAGGTGTAAGAAGTTTGTAGAGGGGTTTGCAGCTACTATGTACCACTAGGACAGCTGGCATTCTTAGATGGGGCAGCATGGGTGGAGCCTAGCTGGCTCTGGGGAGCTTGGCTTGGGGTCCAGAGTGGGTGTTTGTACATCTGGAGGGGAGTACCAAGGTTCTGTTGTCTTAAGACCATCAATATTGAGAGAGGCAATTTTATTTTCTATCAACAGACAAGCAAACCTGTTAGTACCCAGCAACAGAGGCATACACCTCATCCATTGCTTGACTAAAAGTCCTCCTCCAGGCCTGGGAGGGGGGTGCAAGCACCACTCTCCTCTGGAGTCAACTCTGGTGCTGGCTCATCAGGTGAGGGATCTCCAGCAGTGTCCTTTGCAGCCAACAGTTGCAGGAGGAGCTCCTCCTGCTTGGCCATGGAGAGATAGTGTACCTCAAGATTCATTAGGCAGTGTCATGTGAAGTGCCCCAGTTTCCCACATATCTGGCACAGTAATGGCACAGGGCAGTGCTGTTGGGTGGCATTGATGTCCATGGGGATGCCTAGCAGCAGGAGTCACAGTGCAGGGATGACCAGAGCAGGGGCAGGTGCTGGATGTATGGGAGCAGGGTACCAGAGAGCAGTGGCAGGAGTGAGGCAGGGAGACAGGTGCATGTGGCATAGCTCCTGTCAAATCTCCATGAGCTGCCACTGATCCTGGGCCACCTTATATCAAGTGGCAATTCACTTATCATCTAGATGGCCCTCTGCAAGGTTGTCAATACATTCCAGTAATGCAGGGTGCGGGCCATCCCAGAATGTGAGGCACAGTTGGAGACAGTAGGAGTAGGCCACTTGCTCAACTAACATCTAGAAGGAATTGATATACTCATTCAGCATCCTTTTTCCTTGCCCATACTGCTTCCGGTCACATAGTGCTGAAGTGGCAGTTTTGGCAGGGTTGATTGTGAAGAACTCTATCTGGAAGTCCCTGTTAAAGGTGGCCCAATCAGCAAAACTTCCAACACCTCTGGGGCATCAAACCACCCACAGCACATAGGTGGAGGCATGTCTGGCCTTCATGTATGACAGGACCTAAGCTATTTTTAGTGCATTGGAGTTGAAGGTGTCTCTGCTGAGGTGAATGTAGGTGATGCAGGACTGGAGGAAATGCTCTCTGCCAGACCAATTGCCATTGTATGTGTCTGGGAGTGCAGGATGGGGAATTTGTGCTTGGAGGTTTACTGGAGCTGCCAGGGAAACTACTGGGGCTGCCAGAGGTGTTCCCACAGCTGGAGGTAGCATGGAGGTAGGGGGCATGTGCTCTAGTAGTGCCTGAAGGGACTAGGAAATGAGCTTGGTGGTTTGGTGAAGGGTGGAGAGTTCAGTCATGTGATGGGTGAGGAAAGATTGGGTCAATTGCACCTGGCTCTCTAGGTGTAGCAAGCAAGTCTAGGCCTTGTCCTGCAGAGCTGGGGCCTCCAAGGGAGTGTCTGGGTTGGCAAGCTGAGACATAGAATTCTGTAGATGCTTAAGCCTGGTGGGGAAGTGACAGATAGGGGGCTCAGGGATTCTGTGTGGCTATGAGGGGCTTCCAGACCAGGATTTGGAGACTTGTTCTGCTGTAAGGGCAACCTCCAGGAGCAATGGCTAAAACACACAGCTAGCAGAGGGGAATCCAAAGTATATTAGAACTGATAATTGAAGATACAAATAGTAACTAATCACCTAGCAGAGGGGAATCCAAAGAGAACAAGTCTAAGGATCCCTACTGCTCAGTGTGGCACATCAGTGGGCAGCAGAAGCATGAGAACATCTGTACAGATGACTGGAGCTAAGCCTAACCTTCAGGAGATGCTCAAAAAGGAAATACAGAAAGTTCTGGAGGTTTCCCAAAAAGGAGAATGACCTCTGGAGATCTCTGGGAATCTGGAGGGAGCCCCAGGGGTGTAGCACAAGCCTCAGGGAAGGAGATTGGGTCATGGGGAGTTGTCATAAGTCAGAATAGGAAGTCTGGACATGAAAGTCCCCTGACATCATCCCCCCTCTAGTGTGCAGCATCTTGACATGTGGGGTAAAAGAAGTTCTGGATTGCCTGGTCCACTGGTGAGAGGGGATAGATTCCCTGGATGGCCCATTGTGCATCTGGGTGTCTTTGGGGGAACTCCCAGATGAGCCCTGGTGCATGCATGTTCTCCCATGGTTCCCAGGAGATGTCCTCAATTCCATAGCCCTTCCACTTCACCTTGTATTGTAGCCATTGTCAGACTAGACAACTGTCTAAGATCTCCTCTACCTTGTACTCCTTGTTGTTGCTGACCCCTGTCAGAGGACTGTTCATACTGGACCCTCTGGTTTGTTTCCTCTGTTGCCTGCCTTTCATTGTTGTCCTCCCATCCTCTGGTGACAAATACTTTCAACCAAGGGCTATCCTTTGGTTATATTTTCATGTAGTCACATGCTGGGAGTCCAAAGATCAAGGCCATTTATGATGGATTTCCATTTTCAGTACAATCTCCGGAGTTATGGCAATTTCCGGAGTTTGCACCTTTGGGTTAGGGTTAGAAGTTTTCCTGAAGTGTCACACATGACCAGGGAGCTCCTTAGACTTGTTCTCTTTGACTTTGGATTTCCCTCTGCCAGGTGAGTAGTTATGTCCATAGACCCTTATACAGTACCAAATAGACTTTGGATCTCCCTCTGCCAGTTGTGTGACTTAGCCACAGCTTCCAGAGGTTGCCCTTACATGGAAACAGGAGGGTGCAGGGCATGACAGGCAGTATGTCAGATAAGCTAGAATGGTGGATCATCCTCAGATTAAGCCTGGAATAGAGTCAAACAGTCCTAGGGAGACCATCCCCTTACATCACCCCCTCTTCAGATTTCATTGCCTCAATGAACAGTGTTTAACCCCCCTGTTAAAGTCAAGAGCAACAAGCTGTGTTAAGGCTGCATGGTGCTGGAGTGCCTCAGGAGTAGTGTCCAAAAGCATAAGAGATGATGGGGAACAACATATCAGGTGTGTTAAGGCTGCATGGTGCTGGAGTGCCTCAGGAGTAGTGTCCAAAAGCATAAGAGATGATGGGGGATAGAAAAAAAATTGTAGAGAGGGTCATAGGTGAGCTGGTATCCATAAGTGAGCCAGGGGCCAACAGAGTCAGCATAATAGATGTCAGAGTTCCAGTTACCATTGGAGAGTCAGCTGCTCATGCAGAGGGCATGCTCTGAGTAGTGGGGGTAGCAGCAGCATGCATACTACAATAGAAGGAGCAACAATGGTTGATGGAGTAGGGAGGCAAGGAGGTCAGGGCTGCTGGGTAGAGAATTGCAGGGTGGATGGTGCAGGATCCTAAGAAGGGGCTGGTAGAGCAACTGCCAGCACAGTATTGTCTGAGTGCTGCTTCTGAAGTACACATATATGCTGTTTGGCAATATGCTTTCCAAAAACCACAAGGGCTTTACCAATCTGCTGGTCAGTGCCCCAGATAGTGACAAACTGGCATCCATCATCCCCAGCCAGACCAACTGTGAAAGCAGCCAGCTGAGTGCCAGATAAATCATGGGCTTGTTTAAGGCTCTGCCTCTGATGCCCAACAATGTGCATGACAAGAGAGCTGGGGAGCTTAAGGGTGCATTTGTAATGAGGGGTTGTACTGTCTGTAGGAGGAAGATCCTGAGCAAGGAGGACAGCCAGGGGAATGTTAGTGGTAGAGTGCACTACCTGTTAGGGGATGCAAGAGGGGGCACAGTAGAGGATTTGGTAGACTCAACAGGCTTGGGTTGGCCTGGAGGGGCAGAGCACTTGACCACTGGAGCATTACTATGCTGGGGAGTGGTTTGGGCAGCAGCAACAGAGTGCCCTTCCTCCAAAGCAGCTAGGTGGCTTTTGATTACATGGAAGGCCAGTTGCATCTGATGTAGGACAGAGTATAAATTGGCATCCAGATGAGGGGTCTGAGTGGGCCCAGTCCCAGGGACTGGGGGAGTGCCAGGAGTGACAAGCCAAAGGGGCTGCCATAGGGGAGCAAGTCAAAGAGGTAGAGTGAAAGTTGTAGTTGTCAGACATAGTAGGGGATAGGATTGAGTGCTGTAGGCTAGAGAGGCAGACAGCATAGGAGACTGAACAACCTGTAAGGGAATGAACACTCTGCAGGTAAAGCCTAGCAAGAGCAGGCTAGCACAAGCAACAAGTGAGAGTTGAAGGAGCCAAGAAGCAGCTAAGAGTTGGGTGAGAGGCAAGCACAGCAAGCTAAAGCAAAGGTAGCAACATTGGGGTTATTACAGTCAGTTTGGTGGATAGACCTGAGAAACACTGCTATTGTTTAGTCTGAGAATATTCTATCTTGCAGACCATCCTATATACTACATTGCTAGAAATGATGACTAACATAACTACTTCATCTGTCAGCAGTATGTATGGAAGCTGGGCTAACAATTAATCTATACTGAGTAAGGTCTGAGCATGTGATTCATGGAAGGTGGCTAATGGAGACAGAAGGGTGTAGGGCATGACAGGCAGTATGTCAAATGAGCTAGAATGGTGAATTACCCTTGGACTAAGCTTGGAATAGAGTTGAACAGTCCTAAGGGGACCATCTCCTTACAGAGTTCTACAATGAAGTCCACCAAGGCTATGCTCCATTGTTCTGTGAGAACTGGTAGAGGATGGAGTTGTCCAGTAGAGAGACAATGCTTGGGCTTGGTCCAGAGGCAGACATCACATGTACTAGTGTAGGACCCAATATACTGGGACATCTGGGGCCACCAGTAGTTCTGGGATATGAGCTCTAGTGTTTTCCATTGGCCAGGGTGTCCAGCAATCCAGGAGTCATGGTACTGCTCTAGCCTGTTCCAGAGGACCCATTTGTCTGTGCAGATGGACTTGGTGCTAGTGGTATGTTCCAATTTCAGGGCCCAGGCTGCCTGGGCAACCAGTTCCTCCTGTTGGCTGCTCTGGTTTTCATGCTGGATGTCCTAGAGGATGTCCACCTCTGCTCCCTCAATGGCTAGACCTTCCATGGCTTGAATTGCAAACTATTTGGGCCAGAGGAGCACAATGTTACTATTGTTGTCTCCTCTGGTGCCATGGTCTGCTCTCTGGAACAGGGTGTCTAGCTTTCTCATACTTTGGCCTGGCTTGTGGTGCAGCAAGAAGTCAAAGTCAGCTAAGTAGAGGGACCACCTCTCCAGTTTGAGATAGAGCTGGTGAAGGCAAAGGCATTCCAAGACAATGTGTATAACCCAGCAGTGCTCCACCAGTGTTCTAGTGTAGATGAGAATGTCATCAAGGTATGTGCACACTGAGCCTTTGGCAATGAGGTCCCAGAAGATGTCATTCATCATTGTCTGGAAGGTGGCTAGGCTGTTAGTGAGTCTGAAGTAGATTCAAACAGTCCTCAGTTAGTCTGGAAGGTGGCCTTCCATTTATCTCCCTCCTGGATGCACACATTGTTGTAGCCCCACTGGACATCCAGTTTAGTGAAGTACCATGCATTCCAGAGGTTATTGATAAGCTTGGAGATGAGGGAGAGGGGGTAGTGGTTCTTCATGGTCATGGCATTGAGAACCTGGTAGTCCTGGACCAGTCAGAGCAAGCCATCCTTCTTTTTGATGAAGAAGACTGGAGAAGCCATTGGGGAGTTGGAGGGGCAGATGCAATCAGAGTCCAAGTTCTCTTGCAGGAAGGCATTGAGCTTGTTCTGCTCCTTGGGCACTAGCAGGTAGACCTTACAGCTCATGGGCTTGGAATTCAGCATTAATTCAATGGCATGGTCCCACTGCTTGTGCTCCAGGAGCAAGTCAAAGAGGCCTTCAAGAACACATCCTCAAACATGTGGAGGTACTGGAGGCATGACATCCCAGAATGCCCAGGGCATGGAGTTAGCAGTGAAGGCCTGGGCCAGCTGCTGGGATGTGGTCTGGCTAGCCTGGATCTCTGTGATAGAGGGTGACAAGCATAGGGTGGTGGTGTAGATCTGGTCTTCAGCTTTCACTGCCTCATCTGGGAGCTCTGGGTCATGTAGGCCATAGAACTCCTCTCCTAGTTCCTCCTCCAGGGCCCTGCCACTGCTCCAGGTCATCCTTGTAGAGGGCTTCTCTATGGGGGGAATGCCAGGGGTGGGGGTCCAGAAGGTCTAGATATGCAAAGGGGAGATGGCTGGCATGGCAAGCTTGGATGGCTGCATACTCTCTAACCTCAGCCTGGCACTCTTCCCTGACCTTGGTGGCACAGGTGGAACACCTCTGGAGGCACCAGCTCATGGTTACCTTGCCCCAGGCCTAGTCTACTTTGGGGTTGTACTCTTGGAGCCAGGTGAAGCCAAGGATCATGTCCTGCTAGCCTAGGCTGGTGATGGTGAAGACTGTGTGTTCAGCATAATTCCAGTAGCAGAGGACAAGATCTATCATGGAGCTGATGGCACCTGCTTCATTGGGCATCCTGTCAATATTGAACACCAGAATGGGTTTGGAAAGTGGCTGCATGGTCAGGCCATAGCACTTCACAAAATCTGAGTCCAGAAACAGCCCCATTGCTCTGCTATCCAGGAGGGCAGTGACTCCATGGGTTTGCTGGGTGTCTGTGGTCTTGATTTTCACATTGAGGTGCAGGAAGTTTGCAGAGAGGTTTGAGGCCACTACATACTGCTGGGGTAGTCAGCATTCCCAGGCAGGGCAGTGCAGGCATAGTCTAACTGGCATTGGGGAGCTTGGCTTGGGGTCTGGAGTTGGTGTTTATATGTCTGGAGGGGGGGCTGAGGTTTTTCTGTTTTAGAATGATTGACATTGGGAAGGTAAATTTCATTTTCTAACAACAGATATGTGAACCTGTTAATACCTAGCAATAGAGGCATACATCTCATCTGTTGCTCACCTAAAAATCCTCCTCCAGGCCCAGGAGGGGAGCACAAGCACTGCTCATCTCCAGGGTCAACTCTGGCACCAGCTCATCTGGTGATGGAGCTCCAGCAGCATATTTTGTGGCCAATAGCTGCAGGAGGAGCTCCTCCTGCTTGGCAGTAGAGGGGTAGCATACTTTGAGGCCCAGCAGGCAGTGTCATGCAAAGTGCCCCAGCTTTTTGCATCTCTGGCATAGCAGCAGCATGGGGCAATGCTGTCAGGTGGCATCTATGTCCATGGGAATGCCCAGCAGCAGAGGTTGTGGTGTGGGAATGGCCAGAGCTGGGGCTGGTGCTAGGAGCATGGGAGCAGGGTGCCAGAGACTTGCCACCAGAGCATGGCAGTGCATCAGGTGCATGTGGCATAGCTTCTGTTGGATCTCCATGAGCTGCCACTGGTCCTGGGCTACCTTGTACCAAGAGGTGATTCACTCATTGTCTGGGTGGCCCTCAGCCAGGTTGTTGATGCACTCTATTAACATGGGGTGCAGGCCATCCCAGAACATGAGGCACAATTGAAGGCCATCAGGGTATGCTGCCTGCTTGACCAATGCCAAGGAATTGATGTACTTGTCCAACATCAATCTTCCCTGTCCATACTGCTTCCTGTCACACAGCACTAAAGCAGCAGATTTGGCTGGATCTATTGGGAAGAACTTTGCCTGAAAGTCCTTCTAAAAGGTGGCCCAGTCTGCAAAGCTCTCAACACCTTTGGGGCATCAAATCACCTGTAGCACATAGGTGGAGGCCCATCCAGTCTTCATGTATGACAACACCCAGGCTATCTTCAACACATCAGAACCAAAGGCATCTCTGCTGAGGTGAATGTAGGTGAGGCAGGACTGGAGGAAGCACTCTCCACTGGAGCAGTCACCATTGTATGCATCTAGCAGTGCAGAGCATGGAATCTGTGCCTGGAGGCTTACAGGAGCTACTGGGAGAACTACCAGGGTTGTCAGGGGTGGTTCTGCCATTGGGGGTGGCATGGTGGTAGGGGGTAGGCACTCTAACAGTGCCTGAAGGGATTGGGACATAAGGTTGGTAGTTTGGCAGATGGTGGAGAGTTTGGTTGTATGGTGAGTGAGGGAAGATTGAGTCATTTGCACCTGGTCCTCTGGGTGTAGCAGGTGGGTCCAGGCCTCATCCTGAGGGGCCAGAGCCTCCAGGGGGCTGTCTGGATTGATGAGCTGAGACATAGAGTTCTGTGTGTGTTTAAGCCTGGTGGAGAAGTGACAAATAGGGGCTCAGAAACTCCTTGCAGACTATAAGGGGCTTCCAGACTAGAGTTAGAGACTTGTTCTGCTGTAAGGGTGACCTCCAGGAGTAGCAGCTAAATCACACAGCTAGCAGAGGGGAATCCAAAGTATATTAGGAATGGTAATTAACAATACAATTGGTAACTAATCACCTAGCAGAGGGAAATCCAAAGAGAACAAGTCTAAGGATCCCCACTGCTTGGTGCAGCACATCAATGGGCAGCAGAGGTATGAGAACAACTGTACAGACAACCAGAGCTAACCCTAATCCTCAGGAATCTGCCCACACTTCAAACTTGTGCCATGTGCCCTCAAGGAAATGCTGCCACTCTTCAAAAGACTGGATGATAGCAAGCATCTCCTTGTCATGAATCTCATAGAGATATCTGTTCTACTGCATTGAGGCTTTTTAGTAGAAGGCTACAGGATGCCACTTGCTATCCTCCTTTGACTGCTGAGAAAGGACTGCTTCTATGGTAGAGTCTGAGCTATCTGCTTTGACACAGAAGGGAGAGTTGTCATCAGAGAATGAGAGGACAGACTTAGAAGTAATGGCTTGCTGGAGGGCATTGAAGGCAGCTTGCTGCAAGGACTCTCATTGCCATGCTGCATCCTTGACAATGAGGTCAAAGAGGGGTTGAGTATGGTGAGAGACATCCTGAATGAACCTTCAGTAGAAGTTGACAAAGCCCAGAAAAGCCTGCACTTCTCCTTCTTGTTCTTTGGCTCAAGCCAATTAGCCACACCTGCCATCTTAACTGGGTCTATCTTGGCTGTTCCATGCAAGATGATCAAACCCAGGTATTCCACCTTAGTCTGCTCAAACTCACACTTCTTGGGCTTAAGGTAGGGCTAGTGCTGGTGGAGGCATTCCAGGACAATGTGTGTGATCTGAGAATGTTCTTCCAAGGTTTTGGTGTAGATTAGAATGTCATCAAGATATACACAAATAACACCTTCTGCAATCAGATCATGTGAAATGATATTCATCATTGTCTGGAAGGGCCAGACTATTAGTGAGACCAAAGAACATTTTCAGTGGTTTAAAAAGTCCATGATTGGCTCAGAATGCTACCTCCACTTATCTCCCTCTTGATGCACACATTGTTGTAGCTCCAATGGACTTCTGACTTGATAAAGTAGCATGCACATTAAAGGTTGTTGATGAGTTTAGAAGTAAGTGGCAAAAGATAGTGATTCTTCACCATCATGACATTCAACACTCAATAGTCCTGAACCAGACAAAGCAACCTGTCCTTCCTCTTGATAAGACTGGGGAAGCCATTGGAGACTTTGAAGGTTGTATTCAGCTGAGCTAAGGTTCTTCTGTAGGAACACATCCAGCTCATCCTGTTTGTGGGGCACAAGTGGATAGACCTTGCAACTGGAGGGCTCTGCACAAAGTAGCCAGCTTGATTGGATGGTCTCATTGCTTGTGCTCTAGGAGTGAAACAAATAATGCCTTGGAGAATACATCCTCAAAGTCATAGAAGTGATAAGGGATTGTGCTATGAGGGGGCTTGGAGGAGTTTACTGCAAATGTCTCTGCCAGTCACTGAGACATGGTCAGCTCAAATATTCACCACAGCAGGAGAGGGGCAAAGCATTGTAACACAGATCCTATTGCCTACCTCAATGATCCCATCTGGGGACTCTGGATCTAGAGTAGCAGCAAATTCCTCCTTGCTTCCCTCTTTTCACATTCAACACTTCAGACATCCTCATAAAGGGCCTCCCCATGAGGGAATGCCAGAGGGGATTCAGAAAGTCAAGATCCACATAAGAGAGGTGCCCTGCACAACAGGTGTGCATGGCAGCACACTCACAAACCTCAGCTCAATGCTCCTTTATAAGCTTCTTCTGCACAGGCCCTGCAACAACAGAGACAGTGACTCATCTTTAGCTCACCCTTTGTCCAATCAATCTCAAGGTTGTGTTCACATAATTAAGTGAACCCTAAGATTATATCTTGCTTCCCCAAGCTAGTGACAGCAAAAGTGGCATGTTTAGAATGATCATGGTAATGAAGGACCAGATCAACATTTAAACAGACAAAGCCTGCTTCATTGAAAATGTCATCCACATTGTAAACAGGGATTGGACATGAGAGAGGGCAAATGATGAGGTGATGTCATTCCATGTAGCCTGCATCAAAAAAAGGGACTGTTGCTCTGCTGTCAAGCAGAGCATAAGGGTGACCTCTGGAGGCTGTGGCTCAATCATACAACTGGAAGAGGGAGATCCATAGTCTGTTCAGCATCTACAAAAAGTTCCAGGGTTCTAGCTACTCACCTAGCAGAGGGAGATCATAAAAGAACAAGTCTAAGGATTCCCAATACCAATGTTCAGAAAATTTACTCTAGAGCTTCTGGAAAAGACACTCAACAACAACTAAATCTGAAAACCAATCCAAAAACAGAAATCCATCATAAATGGCCATGATCTCTGGCCTTGGAGCATGTGACCACATGAAAGGGTGACTGTTGGATATCCCTTGGTTGAGAGTACTTGTCACCAGAAGATAGGATGACAAACATGAGCAATGGGCCTGGAATAAGGGAAACAAACAGTTCCCTGACACAATCCATCCATATTTCATATCTATTTAGATCTCCTGTTTATTTCTATGGCAATTATTGAAGGATTACTGAAATTTCAGTTGTATGTCTACCAAAATCTGATCTGCTGCAAAACTACTGGAGTCTCAATCTGCCCATATTATGCCTCTGTTGAGATCTCCTGCCTATTACAGTTCTGTCCCTTGAAAAGACATGGTACCATCAACATGCAAGTTCAAAAAGCAGTTCTACAGGCTTGCATTAGATCTGTATTCCATATCTGTGAGTTTTTTCTTCCATCTGTCACATTTGTTGCAATCCATTGAAAAACTACTGGAATCACCTATTCCAACATTTAACTCAGGCCTTGTGGCCTAGCAGAAGTGCTACTGTGCTGGTGCTAAAAGGTGTGGGAGCTGAGAAAAGCATCATTCACTGCAAAACTGCTTCTGTTCTTTCATTGCAAGACTGCTTAAATCTGAGTCCATCTGTCATCTTTACCTGTTAGGATTCTCATAGCTTAGTTGTTTCTAATGCAACTATAGAAAGTACTTTGTGTCAAGGCAAGGGTTTGAACCATCCACTTGACAGTTGCCCTGTCCCCACCTGGTTTCCATGCAAAAAATTAGGGAGGTCTTCTCACTGACTGCATCACAGTTGCCTGCAAGATATGACCTATGAAGAGAGGAGGAAAAAAACAGCAATGGAGTGATTGGTACCTTGTAGCCTAACAAAAGACATATTATGCTGGTGCCATAGTTTACTTATTTCTGATGCAACTATGGAAATTACTTTGTGTTGAGCCAAGGGTTGATTCCTGGACTTGATATTTCCCCACTTATTCACATTATCTTTTTCTCTATTGCACAACTCAACATTCCTTTATAATTTAAAGATGTTGGCATATCCCATGCAAGAGTTGTGAGTCTGTCAGGTTGAAGGTTTTCCCATCTATGACAATCCATCTCATAAAGAGAAAAACTTTCCCAATTTCTTTTTTTTCTGTCATTTGTTTAGGTTGTTTGAGAACTCATGTCAGGAAACCTCCAGGTCATTCCCCCATTTCTCCCCTAGGAGCTTCTCCAGCCCCCCTCCATATGGTTTGTTGGGAGACATTCCATTAAGCCATGTGGCTTAGTGGAATGTCTCCCAGCATAAAGTAAACCCAACCAACCCAGATGGTGGTGGATCAACCCCCAGTAGTGGCAATATCCTGGCATGAAGCCTTTGATTTTGAGCCCAAATTTGATATGGGCTGGGAGAAACATCATAAGTGCATGGTTACTGACCCTGGCAATTTTAGGACAGAGGGGGGTATCCACTGACTGGATGGGTTGGGTTTACTTTATGTTGGGAGACATTCCACTAAGCCACATGGCTTAGTGAAATGTCTCCCAACATAGTGTTCCTTTACACTTCTCCCCTTGCTCTATCTATTAGTCCTACTTTCAGCCCCCAGACCATACTGGTTCTCAGTCCATAATTTATGCAAGATGGACTTCAATATTTGGGTTAGACTTCAGACTTCATTGTAATGGTTTGTTTCTTCTGGAAGCTCTAGAGTAAATTGTCTGTCACTGGCATAGAGAATCCCCAGACTTGTTCTCTTTGGATCTCCCTCCACCAGGTGAGTAGTTAGCACCATAGATCTTCCTGTATATGCTCAATAGACTTTGGATCTCCCTCTGCTAATTGTATGAGTTAGCCACAGCCTCCAGAAGTTGCCCTTACAGCAGAACAAGTCTCTCATTTTGGTCTGGGAGCCCCTTCTAGCTTTTGTAACTTCTCTCTTGCCCTAGAGGTCCCTCCCCCACTCTTGTGTCTCCTGCTTCCCTAGACAGTATCTCTATGACTACTTCAACACCACCAGCTGCTCTCTTGGAGGCTTCCAGACTTCAGGACAAACCCTGGAACTGTTTGCTTGCTCTGAAGACTCAGGTGCAGTCTACCCAAGCTTCACTCACAATCTACCCTAATGAACTTGCTGTTTTATGCCAATTCACTGATACCATTACTCATTCACTCCAGGCCCTACTTGAATGCCTCCCTCTTATTCCCTCAGCTGCCCCAGTGGCCTCTCCCCCTCCTCCCACACTGCTTCCAGTGTGCTTCAATGCTACAACATTACCCTGCCCCAAGATACCTCATCCTGTGATCCCTGATGCTTACAATGGGGCCTGCACAACAGGGGAATGGTTCTTTCAGTCTTGCATCTCTTATTCATCCTGGATACTGATAATGTGGCTATGAGTGGATGACCAAGTTTAGTAGCTGTTAGCAAAATGAGGCTAACCAGATAGGTAGGTAACAAGGTCAAGAGAAGTTAGGGAGTGATGTAAGGTGAGTCAGATAAAGTATAATAAGCATGAAAAAGTAGCTGCATTAGCCTGAGGCTGATCAAGTGAACATAATAAAAGCAGGAAAGTAGGAATAAAACCATGAGGCAAGTCAAATGAAAAAGAAATAAGACCAATAAAAAAGCAACCACAAGGCAAGTTAGGATAGAATGTAGGAAGAGGAAGAAAAGTATTGAAAATGACCCCATGTTGTGTCAGGTGAGATACCACCATCCAATAGCAGTCTGTTCATTGCAATCATTAGAGAAAAAATACCTAGAGGTTCATGTTGTCAAGTTGTTAGGTGTCATCAGGTTGCTGGTCTTCCACTCAATGCAACATGATCAGTCACATCAATGGTGTGACATGTGCATGGAAAGGAAATTGAAATATGTTGGATTTGTTAGCAATCTACAATCAGCAATAACTAGGGCTTATCACCATCTTCCATTCCCTCTGTTTCCTAGAGGGCAGACTAGAATGTCTGCTGATAGCATTTGCAACAACACAATATAATAATTCTGTGAAGCTGTCATGGATGTAACATTGTAGGCCTTCACAAGAATGTCAAAGACTCTGTACACATAGCATACAATACAAAATGTGTCCTACTGCAATGCATGTATTGTTATGATATGTGCACACATGATCATTAGCTACACTAGGCACACCACATAGTATACTAGTCTCTAAGCTTATCCACTCCATTTTCAGGTATGTACTCATGTGCTTGGCATAGACACATTGCAATATATACTCCATTTTCAGTTCTTGTTTGTGTCATGTTGCAAATCACTGGGCAACAATCTAACACTTGGATAACCTTTCCTTTTTTTTTGACAAGACCAGAAAATTTTACAAGTGTGTACCATGTCAAACACAGACATGCTGGAGGACTGTATTGTGGAGGTGGTCTTTCAAGCCATCAAGACAGAGCTGGAAATGCAGGTTCAGGCTGGGTTCATGGAGTTTCAGAAGGGCCTGGAGGCTGTTGCCACTCATGTCACAATGCTAGAGCTGGCAGTGATAGAGTTGTAGGGACAGCAGGGGCCCAAGATCAAACCTCCAGAGGTATATAATGAGAAATCCAAGATGCTGGCTGACCATTTTGTTTGACAGATCCAGGTGGCATCTGAGTTCAAGGGATTCTGGGACAATTGTCAGAAGATCATATGGGTGCAGTCCTACCTCACTGGATTGGCCCAGGCTTGATTGTGCATCATCACCACAGGTTTGGATGACCCTGGCCTCAACTCTTGGTGCTGCAAGTGGGACATGTGGTTGGCAGACTTCAAGGCAGCCTTCTGCACCCATGACCCAGCACAGAATGCATTGATTCACATTGGCCAGCTGCAGCAAGGATCCTGGTCAATCACAGACTACTGCACACTGTTCTTCAAGCTGAAAGGCAAACTGGAGAAGGCCAATGCAGAGGGGGAGTATGTGAAGGATTATTTCTGAAAGGGGCTCAACCCAGCAGCAATGAAGGTGCTATTAAACATGGATTATGAAACTGCAGAACAAGTGAGGGATATCTTATTATGGTGGGAGAGCAAGCTGGCTGGCTGACATCATGGCAAAGGAGAGAGGCTTGGCACATAGTGGGAGTACCAATGTGAACCTCTGACTGGTGACTACAGCAAGCCCCCTGGTGATGCACATGGCCCTGCCACCATTGACTGCTAACTCAGATGCAATGGACATAGATTGGGCCAAGGGGGCACCATTGGGCATAAGAAAATGCTTCAAGTGTAGGCAGCCAGGGCATTGGATTGCAGAGTGCCCAATGTGGGCAGTGGCAATCAAAGCAGCAGTGAAGGAGGTGCTGGGGAGTGAGATGAAGAGGGGTGGGAGTGGAGAGAGCAGGGAGCCACAGATGGGTTTTGTGTAGAGTTGCCTCATGACATTGTAAAGCAGTGGCACAAGAAGACTTGTAGTCTCTCACTTTAGCGATGGCCACTCCTCTCGCCTCCACCATATCCAGCTGCACCACCCTCACCAAACAACACACCCTTTTTGCTGAGTCCTTTGCAATGTCACACCAGCATAACCATCACAATGTTGAATGGCCATGGTATATATCCTGGAACCAGCACCTGATGGAACTCATAGGCAAAGTAAATCCTTGACTCTTATTCCAGTTAGGTTTGTGTACTTGTGCCAAGTAATTTGAACATGTGGCATGAACTGAGCAAAGCAAGCCATAAGTGTACCCATGCCAGCACCATTGAGCCCAGTGACATGTGGCTGTTATCCATGCCAGATCCCCCTGTTCCACATATTCAGCCCTTGAGCTTCCCATCACACTGCAGATCCACCAACCAAATGCCAATGCCCTACATATTGTTGACACAAGGGCAATGGTGGATTTGGGAGTGAGCTGTTGCTTTATCAATGCCCATTTTGTGGGCCAACAGAGAATTCCAGTGGTGAGAAAAAAGCACCCCATGTGACTGTGCACCATTGGCAATTTGGAGATCTGCTTGGGCCTCATCACACAGGAAGTGCACCTGGAGGTTGTGATTGACAATCATGCCAAAACCCTCATCTTTGATGTGGCAGACATTGGGGACAACAACTTGATTCTTGGGGTCAACTGGTTGTGATGTCATAAATCCACAATTGACTGGGAGCAATTGACAGTGTCATTTCAGTCTTCAAAGTGCCAGGATTAATGTTTATGCTTGGGGAGTGGTTTGACAGGTACAGCTACAAGGAGTGTGTCAGGTTCTGCTAACCACAGGGGCTCAGCTGCACTGGGTGAGTCCCTTACTAGGTGGATATAACATCTACACTCACAATTCCAGGTTCTGGTGAGCTCTAGAAGAGTAAAACAGAGTAAGCAAAGGTTAGAACAATGGTCTGAGGAAGTCAGGTTACTCTGGTAGGTTATACAGAGTGGGAGTGATGGATGAGTAGGGAATGAGTATGATATGGAGCTCCAGAGTTGAAATATCAAGAGCACAGTGAACTCAGGGTCAGATTCCAAGTTGAGGGCACAGGGAGGTTTTGGAGATTATGGAGTGGAAAGGTAGAGTTGAGGCAATAAGAGGGGAGTTGAATGTAACTGGAAAGTCAAGGTGAAGTGAGAAACTGAGAGAGATGAGATGAGACAAGATGAGACAAGATGAGACTTAGGAAACTGGATGAGAGACAGAGACAAGAATGGAAACTGATAAGATAAAAACTGATAAGATTGAGACAGATGAGATCAGAAATGATAAGATTGAAATGAGACAATACAGAACAATAAGATGGAGACACAGGAGATGTAACAGACATGAAAACATAGGTAATATCAAGACTACTGTTACTAGCCCTACTCTATGGTTTAAGTACCTATGGAGGAGCTTGTCTGAGACTGTGGGTCTAAGGCCAGACTATGTGGAGTGGGTCTTGGGTACAATTGTTTGGGGTGTAGTGGTTCTTTACCATCATTGCATTCAGGACTCAATAATTCTGAACCAGACAAAGGGACCCATCCTTCTTCTTAATGAAGAAGACTGGGGAGGCCATTGGAGACTTAGAGGGTCATATCCTGCCAGAGCTAAGGTTCTCCTGCAA
>JAGGAV010007829.1:0-48676 GCA_017657295.1 Termitomyces sp. DKA64 | reverse complement strand
CATTGGCATACCAGCTCAAGCTCCCTGCAGGCCTGCATCAACTGCATCCAGTCTTCAACATAGTCAAGTTGTTCCCACCTCTAGATAACCCTATCCCTGGCCATCATCCTAATGCACCACCACCACCAATCCTAGTGAATGATGAGGAGGAGTATGAGGTGGAGGAAATTCTGAATAGCAGGATGTTCTAGGGAAAGCTACAGTTCAAGGTGAAGTGGAAGGGGTATGGCATCAAGGACATCTCTTGGAAACCACAGGCCAGTATATGTGCACCAGCATTGATTCAGGACTTTTACCACAGGCACCCCAATGCACCAAAAGCAATTCAAGGCATCTACCCTATCTCAGCAATTGATCAGGCAGTCCATAACTTTCTCTACCCAGTACATTGAGACACCATATGCTAGAAGAGGGGTGATGTCAGGGGACTGCTCATACTGGACCCTTTGGTTTGTTTCCTCTGTTCCAAGCCTGCCTTTTATTTCTGTCCTCCCATCTTCTGGTGACAAATACTTTAGACCAAGGGCTATCTTTTGATTATATTTTCACATGGTCATATGCTGTGAGTCCAGAGATCAAGGCCATTCACAATGGATTTCCATTTTTGATACAATTTCTGGAGTTATGACAATTTCCAGAGTTTGCACCTTTGGGTTAGGGTTAAAAATTTTCCTGAAGTGTCACACCTGGCCAGGGAGCTCCTTAGACTTGTTCTCTTTGGATCTCCCTCTGCCAGGTGAGTAGTTATGTCTATAGACCCTTGTACATACTGAATAGACTTTGGATCTCCCTCTGCCAGTTGTGTGACTTAGCCACATTCAGAGGTCATGCTTACAGTGACACACTGGCTCAGGAAGGCAGGTTAGACATTTAGAAACTGGAACCTTTTAATGGCTGAGACCTTTGGAAATGGCAGACCTTCTTGACACAGTGTCTTACAATGCTTCAAGCTAAGCCCATCACTTTTCAGCTTGAAAGCTCACAATGGCCTTCACTGCCTCATACTTACAGGGCATCACCTTTGGCCACTATACAGCACTGCTCCAGTTTGACCCCAGTAATCCAGTACTCTCCAATTGGCCTGCCTTTACTCAGTAATTCTCTAGTAAGTTTGGAGTATTTGACACTGTAGCAGAGGTGGAAGAAAACTTGTACAACCTCCAGATGCATGATAACAAACAGTTCACAACTTTCATTATCTGGTTCAAGCAGAAAGCCTATGAGACTGGATGGAACTACAATGCCCTCCAGTTCACCCTTCACTGTGCCCTCCCACAACAGATCAAGGACATCCTCTGCCTTGCACCCAAGCAGCCTACATATGATGGATACAAGGCCCTCATCACTCAGATTGATCAGTGCTATTGGGAAGACCAGAGCAAAAAACTAAGGCCTGCAGAACAACTGGAACCCTTCTGGTGACCTTGGCTGGCAACCTGGAATGACCAACAACAACTGGACTACTGCCTCCATGACACCTGCTAACCCCACACCCCACTTTCCCCCCAGATGAGTACCAGTTTACAGAAAACAACCTGGCAGTTTAGGTTATGAAGACACACAAAATTGCAGATTAGACCCTGACATCTTCTCCACTCCAGCTACTTACTCCTGCACAATAGCAATCACTCTGGACACCCTCTTGGCACACCTCCCCTCACACTCCACCCACAACCTCCTGCTCTGCACCACCCTCCCCTTCTCCCCCAACTCCATACCCACTCCAATTGACAGCAGCATGACTGACAACTTCATCAATGAATCCTTAGCAGCACTTGCTCCTCAGCCTCCCTAGCAACTCCCTCTCCTGATCTCACTGAAGCTATTTGATGGTGATCTGACCTCTGCCAGCAACATCACTCATGCCCTCATTAACAGTGAAGGCTCTAGAACCTTCATTGGCAACTGGCTCAGCCTCTTCCACAAATCCCTTGACACACCCTTGGAACTTCAGCTGTTTGACAGAAGATCTGCCTCCACTGGGATCACCAAATTCCATTCTGGCTCCCTCACTCTCAACAATGGCTTATAGTTCCCAGCCTGCCTCCTTGTTACCCAACTCCTGGAGATGACCCTGATCATGCTCCAACTCCCCTGGCTATATGACATCAACCCCAACATTAACTGGAAGGACCTCATCATGTGGTTCCCCAGCTCCAAAACCTGCCTGGCAGCCACCATCACCCTCCACCCCTACTCCTTCCACAACCCTAACAAATCCAATTTTTCTTCTAGCAGCACTGGAGCCACTGGCAATCTCACCATGCCTGAGGACAACCAAGAAGAGGAGGAAGAAAGACCCCTGCCCCAACCTCCTTTAGGCACACCCTGACAGCTTCCTCCTAACATCCCCCATAACTGGTACAAAGGCCTGAACTACTCCAACTGGTGCCCTCAGACAACTCCAGACCCTACTACTGCATCCTTAATGCCCAATGCCATCAACTCAGAAGCCCTTGACGTCAAAATCATTAGTGCTGTTCCTTTTGCACAGATTCTGCAAGATAGCATCCCCACCTTCCAACTCCAAATCACCCTAACACTTCTGGAAGAACACATCCATGCTGGCACCTCCTTGTCTGAGACTCCAAAAACAGAGGAACAGATATTATGCAAAGTAGTTCCTTCATAGTATAATGAATTTACTGATGTGTTCTCCAAAGGAAGCATGAGGAAATTCCCTCACACTGGTCATATGATCACAAGATTGACCTCAAGGACAGCACCTCCCCTCTCTTCAGCAAGATCTACAACATGTTGGAAGCTGAAATCTGGGCCCTCAAAGACTACCTTGACAACATGCTTGGAAAGGGCTTTGTCCAACCCTTGATATCTGCCACTGGAGCTCCAGTCCTTTTTGCCAAGAAGAAGGATGGCTCCCTTCATTTTTGTGTTGATTACTGGGGACTCAACAAATTCACCAAAAAGAACTGGTATCCTCTCCCCCTGATTGGTGACCTTGTTGACTGCCTCTGCAGTGCCAAGGTCTACACCAAGACAGATCTTTGGTCTGGTTATAACAATGTCCAGATCACTCTGAGACATGAATGGAAGATCACCTTCCACACCCACTGCAGCCTCTTCAAGTATCTAGTGATGCTCTTTGGTATGACCAACTCCCCCACCACTTTCCAGTACTTCATAAACAACATCTTCCATGACATAAAACAATGTCTTTGTTATTCTGTTCCTGGACAACATCCTCATCTACTCAAACTCTCTGGAAGAACACTGAGATCATGTCTGTATGCATCCTAGAATGACTCTGGGAGTACCACCTCCATGCCAAGCCCAAGAAGTGCTCCTTCCATACTACCAAGGTCAAGTATCTAGGAGTTATTGTCACTCTGGACAGCATACAAATGGACCTGGCAAAAGTTGAGGCCATCCTCAATTGGCCCCTGCCCCAGAATGTTAGAGAGGTACAGTCCTTCTTGGGTTTTGCTAACTTCTACTGATAGTTCATTGACAACTACTCTGACATTATAAAACCCCTCAACTGACTCACCTGGAAGAACACCCCTGGGACTGGGACAGCAAGTGCCAAAGTGTATTTGCTCTCATGAAGAAGGCCTTTACCTCTGCCCCAATCCTCTGCCACTTTGACTCTGCCCTTCCCATTGTACTTGAATGCAATGCCTCCAACTATGCCACCACTGGAATACTCTCCTAGATGGGCTCCAACAGCAAGAACCTCTGCCCTGTCACCTTCTATACCTGCTTGATGATCCCCACAGAGCTCAACTATGACATCTACAACAAGATACTCCTTGTGATTGTTGAAGCCTTCCAGCAATGGAGGGCCTACCTCAAAGGAATGCCACCCACAACCAAGTCCACTTGGATCACAACAACCTCCAATACTTCATGACCACCAAGCAGCTCAGCTGCTGACAAGCCCAATGGTCCAAAACCCTCTCCAAGTATAGCTTCACCATCCACTACCACCCAGGACAACTTGGAGCAAAGCCCAACACCCTTACTCAAAAAATGGATGTCTACCCAAAAAAGTCCTTCAAGGCAGAGCACAATGTGTTCAACCACTGCATGGAATCTCCCCCAAACATCTTCATGCCATGCTAATTATCAATGAAGAAGGAATCCTTCATCAAATCCAAAACACCCCCCAGACACCTTCTTCACCCAGCATGACTCTTGGAACAGCTCCACTGACATCCTGAACTCCAACACAACCTTCATACTATCTTCAAAACACTGACTCTTGCTCTGGAACAGTTGAACCTACACTCTGGATCACAAGTTCATCTGCCTCAACATCCTCTGGCAGCACCACAACCACAAGCTTCAGGGACACCTGGGAATATGTAAGACCCTTCAACTCATCTCCCAGACTTACCTTTGGCCAAGAATGAAGAAAGACATCACCTGGTATGTATAAGCCTAAAAACTGTGCCTCTGAGCCAAGGTTCCCCAACATTGCCTATACAGTCTGCTGAAGCCCCTCCATGTTGGCTGCCACCCCTAGTCCTTGACCTCAATAGACTACATTGTTTAACTCCCCAACTCTGAAGGCTTTGATGCAATCCTTGTCACTGTTTGCCAACTCACCAAGCAAGCACTCTTCCTCCCCTGCTGCACCACTGACAATGCTCCAGAGTCCATCAAACTATTCTTCAAACACATCTTCTTCAACCATGGACTCCTAGATGACATTGTCTCTGACTGTAGCCCCTTGTTTGTCTCCCAGTTTGGGCAATCACTATGCAAGGCACTTGAAATTAAGACCAACCTCTCAACCACCTACCACCTGGAAACTAACAGACAAACAGAATGAGTAAACCAGACCTTAGAGTAGTACCTTTGCCTCTACATCAATTATTTACAGAATAACTGGCATACAGAACTGCCTGTTGCCAAGTTTACTTACAATAATACTACCCACTTCACCACTTGGGTCTCTCCACTCTATGCTAACAAGGGATACAACCCCCAACTCACCCTATCCCTCAAGGACATCCCCTTGCATGTTGCCCATGAAGTCACTGAAGACTTCCAGTCCCTCCACCAGTTCCTCCAGGACAAGATTGACACTGCCAACCAAGCTTACTCCAAACATGCCAATGCTTGATGAAAAATAACCCCCAATTGGGCCCCTGGCATCCTCATCCTCAATTGATGCACCCTCAAGACCTGGAGACCCTTGGTAAAGCTTGACTGTAAGGGGATGACCCTATATGGAGACTCCACTCTATTTGGGCCTAGCCCTATGGATGTACCAGACCAGCTGCCCATCTTTCCCTGCTTCACTCCCATTGCTAAGTAGTTACCTGCTATAGACACTGGACTCTATATTTCCTTTCATCATATTGATTACTCATTGCTTAGCATACCTAGGCCACTTACCACATATAGTATTAGTCATAGCATAGCTATGGATGTAGTATATAAGCTGGTTGCAAGGATAGAATATCCTTTGACCAATCAATAGCAGCATCTACCAGGTCTATCCATCTGATTGACTATGAACTCATTAGTGTCACCCCCTCTCCTCTGCCTCTGCTTTGACCCTTGTCTGACTCTGGCCTATGTTAGTGCTCACTAGACTTCTGCTTGTCTCTTGGCACTTGGCTCTGTGAAATGGGAGTATTCCACAGCATTGAGCATTCCCTCACATTGACCACAAGCAACTTGGCCCCTTCAAGATTCCCCAGAAGGTCTTGACCCATGCCTACAAGCTCAACTTGCTTCCAGGATTGAAAGGCCTCCACCCCATCTTTCATGTCTGCCTAATTGAGCAGTATACTCTGGACTCCTTCCCCAGTCAACATCTGAGCTAACCTCTGCCTGTTGAAATCAAGGACAAATACCACTATGAGGTTGACCACATCCTTGACTCTTGCCTTGTCTGGAGTCAACTCCAGTATCTGGTTTGTTGAAAAGGCTACAGACCCAAGGATGACACCTGGGAACCCTGGAAGAACCTCTCCAGAGCCCCTGCCAAGCTTCAGGACTTCCACTGACAACATCCTGCCAAAGCCTGGGATCTCCAAGACTAGCAGAAAGTGGGCATAACCCCTGCCTCTGGATTCAGTGGGGATTCAACTCCCACTAGTATCACCTATATTTCCATTCTCACCCCTTTTTATATAAACTGAAAAAATCACTCTAAGGACACAAGAAACTTGTAATTACACGTGCTACAAATACAAAAATTATATAACATGATGACTGCAAGGCAAAGTCCAAGATGTTTTAACAGCACCAGGCCAGAGCTCCCTCACTTCTCCTCCCCCAAAACACCTCCCCCCATTGCCTCCATTTGAGCCACCATCATGGCCAGTAGCTCCTCATGCCTCAGTAGTGCCTCCCCCACATCCATGGCCACCTCCCACCAGGACCTGGAGTCCACTGAATTCTGCTGTTGGTGGCTTGCCAGCAACTGCCCCATCTGCCCCAAACCCTGCTCAAACTCTGGCATCCTCCACTTGCCATCTTGAACTGATGTGAAGGCTACCATTGCACCAACCAAGAGGATCTGATGTTCACTGACTCAGCCTAAGGGGGGGAATTCCAAGGTTAGTAACAGGAATGGTCAGGGTGAAGATACTTATGCAGAATCATCCCTCACCCTGTGGCTGCCTCATTGGCCAACCACCCTTCATGATGCCTCCCTACCTTCACCTCTGCCCAGGTTGCCTGTGCCTCCTGTTTCAATCAATGCCCTATTACACCCTCCAACTTCACCTCCAGCTGCTCCAAGTGCTCTCAGAGCCCCTGGACCTCAACTGCCCTCTCCCCCACCTCCTGCAATATGGACTCATGATCCTGTTAGGCCATATCCCGATCCCACCATGCTGCTGCCAGATCCTCCTGCACTCCCCAGAGCTCCTTGCCCCATGCTGTCAGTTGCTCCTCCAGCTCCACTATCTGCCAGCACATGACAGAACCTCTAGGCTGCTCCACAGGTGCCCCCAATCCCAGAGAGTATGTGTGGGGCCCCAGAGGACTGGCCATCACAACCTCCTTCCAAGGCCTCTTACTTAGTCCAGCCTCTGGGGGTGGGGATGCCCTCCATTTGCCCTTATCCTGTGCTGAGGAGACCACCTCATTAAGCCCTCCCAAGAGTGGGCTCACCTTCCCCACACGCCACCTCCCACCCTCCTCACTCTACAGAACCAATGGCCCCCCTGCAATGACTCCTCCCCCCACCCCAACACTCTGCCCCTCTGTCCCTCCTCCAGTTGCTCCACCACCCAGTTTGCCTCCCACCCCTGCTTGGCAGCTATACATGTCACCTGCCAGTCCCATGAGATGGAGCACTTCTCATGCCTTGTGTGGCATGGAAGGCAAAGTGCTGAATCCCTGCAAGACCCCAGTACTGGCTGCTCAAACTTGCACATTTTCTCCCACCAGGCACAGAGGGCACACTATACAAACTGTCAGCTAGTACCCCACCCATGCTTCCCTGACAACTTACTAGAGCCCTAGCTTGACACCACTCAAGAGTAGATGGCCCCCATATCTGCTCTACTGCCTCTGCAAATTGCTCCAGAGTCACCTTCAACTAAGCAACCTGCTGTGCTTCTGGGACAACCTACACCACCCCCAGACCCAAGGTCAACCAAGCAGGACAAACTAATGAGGCCTAGGGCAGTTGGGTGGGTGGTCCTGAAGGGCCAGGTTGAGTAGGGGCCACAGAGGGATCAGCCATAGCCTGGGATAGTTCTGCCAGACTGGATCAGGACATCCACAGAAACAGAGGGACAGTACACTTATGTTGTCAATACATGGCATTGACCCTCTTCCAGTCTTTGTGCCAGTCAAATTCTGCCCTCTGGGCCTTGTATTCAGCCCAGACCTCCATGCAGTTCTCATTGGAAGGTGGAGGAGTGGGAGGCAACAAAGAAGAAGAAGATGAGAATGTTGATGAAGACATGAGGAGGTAACTATGGTATGCTAGACATGTTCTGATCCCTTTTATTTTTTCCCAGGGAGCTTCCTGATGAGAAGCCATCATGCCTTGACTTTGATTCCCATGCCACTGCCAACCACCAGAGATCTCCCTGCACCTTGAAGGATCTTGATGCTGAAGGGGGGGTGATGTTATGACCTGACCCCAGGCCCCTGCCCTTACCTCTGAACCTCATCTAGCCAAGCTCATCAAGCCCCAGAACATGCTCCCTCCCTCTAAGACCCCCCACAACCCTCAGTACCCTCAGCACCCACTCTGGCAAACCCCAATGCTTCTTTGAAGATCCCTAACTTCTTCTCCAGTAGAATCCATGACCTCCCTGACCTTCTCCAAGTGTTTAGGTAACTCTGACCCCCCTCCATCTTCCCTGGCATGCATCATGGACATGCATTTAGATGCTACCAATACCTGGCTGACCTGTCTTGAGACACCCTGAACAGTTGCACCTGAGACTCATCCTGTGTGGTCTGGCCTTAGACTCACAGTCCTGGATAAGTTCCCCTGCTAGTACTTAAACTGTAGAATAATATTAGTTACAGTAGTCTTAATATTACCTTACCTGTTACACTTCTTGTATCTCCTGTCTTGTTGTTCCAAATTGTCTACTCTCAATCTTATCTGTTTCATCTTATCAGTTTCCTTTTTTAGTCTCATTTCTAAGTCTCATCTCATCTTGCTTTCTCCTGATTTTCTTGCCTTGTCTTGACTTTCCCAATTATGTTTGACTCTGTTTCTATCACTCTGACTCTTCACTCCAACCTCCATGATCTTCAAAACATCCCCATGCCCTCAACCCAGAATCTAATCCTGAGTTACTCTCTGCTCTTGATATTCCAACTCCAGAGCTCTGTATTGTGCTTGCTTCTACTTGCCCACTACTTGCCCACCTCCATATAGTTTACTGGAGTACCCCAGACCTGCCCAGACCTTGCCCTTTTGCCTCATACACTCAGTTTCACTCTTCCAGAGCTCACTGAAGCATGGGATTGTAAGTGTAGACATTGTGTTCACCTAGTAAGGACTTGTCCAGTGCAGCTGAGCCTCCATGGTCAGCAGAACCCAACAGTCATCATCTAGGTGGTCATGTGTTTATAGATGTAGAGATGCATCAATGTGGCACTACACCTTCAGTTGTTTCATTCCATCTTTGACAGACACTGAAGGTGTAAATACTCATCTTGCCATAGTATCATTATTATACTTAATGATACATTACATACAGTCATTTCTCTGTTGTTTAGGTATGAAAAATAATATCTGTTCTCTTTGACAGACACTGATGGTTCATTTCTCTTGAGATTGGAGGATGTAAGTAGCCTCTGATGGTCTGCCACCTCATTTGCCATGGTCTTTGCCCTACATTCCACTGTTATTGGCATTGAGTCCATAAGGTCTTGTTGAAGATGAGTTGTGCTAGATGTGAGGGGATACCAACATGTGCTATGATATAGATGGATTAAGAAGTGGAGTGGCATATATATAGGCATGGATCAGAACTTAGGCACACCTCAGTCTATTCTACACAAACTGAGGTGAGCCAATTTGACATATGTTCTAAAAGTACATACTCATGTACATCAGTCTTCTATGTTTATAATAGGTATACACTGACCAAATAGTCTATCCTACACAGACTGAGTCTTCCATGTTTACAATAGGTCATAGGCCCTGGCCACTCAGTGAGTAAGGCTCATGAAAATTTTATTCAACCACCAAAATTAACCCCTCATCCTCCAGACCCAAAAGAAAATATGTCCAGCAATCTGAACTTATTTCTGCAGCAAGCAGAGGAAAAATTTGACAGCTCAAATTGGCTGTCATTAAAAACAACTATCATTGAAGCTGCCTATGTATGCAGTGTATATGGATACTTAACCAGCAAAATCAAATGCCCCCCTTCCAAAAACATAAAATCAGAGACTGTTGAAGAACTGATGATGACTGAGCAGCCCAGAACAACCACAACAACCAGCTGGTGGGGAGACCCAAACCCATCAGTAACTAAGTGGATGTAGCAGGATACATATGCCTGCAGCATGATAACCTTGAATGTTGTGAACCCCATCAGTGCAGGCATAAGGCTTGATGGCTCTGTGGCAGATGCCTGGAACTCCTTGACTGCCATCCATGATGCCAGGTTGGACCTATGCCTGATCAATGCTAAGAAAGAACTAGCAGTGATAAAATACACCAATGGGGACAACATTGAAGCACACTTCACTATAATGTGGATGGCATGGTCAAAAGCAGGGGGCTTTTGATCTAGAACCACCACCTGCACACCATGGGAACTTGGGCTACAGACCTAAGGAAACATGACAGCAGGCAAGACAATAGATTAGAAGTAGAAAAAGCCTTAATTAAACACTCTAAACTACTCTCTACACACATACTACACAAGCAAGCAACAACATGCCATCACAAGGCAGTGGGGGAACCACAACCAAGGCTAGCAGTCAGAGACTTTGAAAACTGCACAGTGCAATGGGCACATTAGAAACACAGAATTAGCTATCAACAGTACAAACTATAGAGGATGCAAGGAACTGGCTAGTTAATAATGGTGCCCTGAACAATGTGAAAGACCCAGTAGATGTCAATGTGCTGAGGTGCACACTAGCAGTGCTGATAGCCAGACAAGACATATTGGATGAGGCAAAAAATGGGATGAGGGCAGTGGTGCTGGAGCTGGCAGGGATGAGAAAGGAAGAGATAGAGAGGATCATGGAAGAGGCAGTGGGAAGGGTGATGGAGGAGTATAAAGAGGTGTTGAAGAACATTGGTGGAGGCAACAGTGAAAATGGTCAAGGAAATAGTAGAACTAGTAAAAGAGATAGCAGAGAGGGTGGAAGAAGGGCAGGTGTTGGAGACAAAGAACATGCAAGGAAGCATAATAGAGGAACAGCATGATGCACTGAGGATGACCAGGATGAACTATGTGCAGGTAGCATGGAGGGCTGAAAACAAAGATGTCATGCAGAGGGCCATGAACAAGACAAAGCAGATACTCATTGACAATATGGCAGGAGGCAAAGGGCAGGGCAGCTTAATGGAGAAGGAGTTAGTCTAGAAGGCAAAGATTGCCAAAGAGTTGATGGACATTCAAGGGCTAGATGGCCCAAAGATAGACTTTCTGTCTGTGAGGAAACTAAAGAATGGGGGGTGTCCTGAATGAGTTGAACTCTACAGATGCAGTGAAATGGCTGGCAAAACTGGATGTCAGGAAGGCCTTCCTAGAGAAATTTGACATGGGGGCAGTGGTAAAAGACAGAGCATTTAACATTTTTGTAAAGTTTGTTCTAATCACACTAGGTGACACCCTGATGGAGGGACTACTAGCAGTCAAGAACAGCAATGGACTGCACCTGGGAGAACTTGTCACAGCAAGATGGGCAAGAGCACCTCAAGCACAACATAAGAAACAAAGGGTGGCACACTTGGTAATTACATGTGCAATGGAGGAGGAGGCTAATGGCATCATAAAGAATGGGCTGGTCATAGAGTGAAAAAGAATATCAGCAAGAAAGCTTGACCAAGAACCTATTTAATGCCTCAAGTGCCAGAGGTATAAAAAAGGACACATAGCTAAAGAATGCAAGCAGGAAAAGGACACTTGTGGCATATGTGCCAAGGACCATAGAATGAGGGAGTGCAAGGAAACAGACCCAAAAAACTTTGCATGTGTCAATTGCAAAGTAAAAGGGATTTGGCATGACCATCTGTTGTCAATGAGATTGTGCTTGACTTTCATAGAAGCCAAGAATTGGTTGCTGAATAGAGCCCCAGAAATGAAGTATAAGTACTCCCCAACCAATCAGCAGTAGACCTGAGTCTGCATGGACAACAACAGGGCAATGCATAGCACAAACAAGTTGAGGCCAAGCAATGTAAGGGGTGGGGTGCTAGGGGGCATCATGTACAAAGGCATGAGACAGGGCAGACTGGCAGGGAGAAGCAGAGGACAAGGAGGAGGGTCTTTGTCAAATAGTGCAGATGGACCACAAGGATGGGGACCAGAGAGGGAAAAGGATAAGATGCCAACTGGCACACAACTAACACTCAACAGCTATCTGTGGGATGAGGAAACACCAGGCTGTCCAGCAGCAGAGGAACAACAGGGGAGCCAAAGCAATGGCAACTGGGATGAGCAGCAGTTTGACAAATTTGTAGAGTTGCTTGAGGCAATAAGGAAAAATACATGACAGTGTACATCATGCATGAGTCAATGAACAGGAATGCAAACAAAGAAGAGGGGCACAAAAGGGACCACAGAGAACAGTTGACAATCTGGCAACAAAACATTAACAAATTGCTGATAGCACAGCATGCAATGGATGAAAATACTGACATAATATATATACAGGAGCCATACTTCAACTTCAACAAACAGTCAAGGGCCACACAGAAATGGCAACCAGTCTACCCAAAAGACCATGATTGTAATGTTTCTATTACAGGTTGTGCAACTTACAGTTGACACTTTATAACACAAAATCAATCAGATAGTCTGTCTATGAAGTATAAAGTAAGGCACTGCCTTATATAAGTACATAGTTAGTATTTATAGGTAGTGCCAGGTAATACTACCATGAGAAAGTACTACCACTATTAGCAGTTGGTATACAATGCAAGTGTAATGGGGGGTCTATCACATACCCCCCTCATGAGTCCATCTACAGATTCACTATAAGGCAACTATATAACAATACTAAAGAAAGGGGGTGGGATATAGCATCCCACCCATGATTCTGCACTGGGCCCTATATTTTTTAGGCTCCTACATTGATAAAAAGATAGGCTCTTAACAGCCTACAGAGTATGCTGGGCATGATGATAGCCTGGTGCATAGCCCACAATTGCATCAGGTAAATGAAGAGGGCATTTAGTAAGCCTGTGGTTACACACAGTGAACTGCTATGAGCAGTTCATCCAGCTTATTTGTCTATTTGCAAAGACATGGCTTCTTCACTGCTCACTATGTCTGCCCAGCACTCTGATACAGCATCAACCATATCACTAGAACCACTAATTTTGGCTTTGGGGGTGACTGGGGTAGCAATGTTAGTTGCTACAGCTGCCTCTGAAGGGCCAGGGATGATGGAGTCATCTCTGGGCTAGTATCAGTAAGCAAGGAAGACTCCACTTTGCAGTCCATGACCATAGCCTTGGTAGGAAGTGCAGCCTGGGAGGGTGCACTAAGATTTGCTGATAAAGCAGGGGTTGCATCAACCATTGACAATGACAGCTCCACCTCAATTGATGACTCAGTTGGTGGGGCAGACACCACAAGGGGCATCTCTACCTCAACTAGGGTGGCATCCACAACTGCTGCCAGTTGATGCAGCAAGTGGATAAAGATGGATGACTCCCCATAGCACAGCTATTTAGCAATACATAGCAGGAAGTTCCCTTGGGTCTCCTGAAGTTGTAGGAGCACTCAGAAGTGCTCCCTGTTGTCATTGGTTAGGTTGTACTACCCATCATACCTCACCAAGTGGGGGGGCTCACCAATGGTCCAGAGTCAATGATGGCATTTATTGTTGACCTGCAAGAACAGGTTGATATGCATTGCACTACCTGACCAATGATGAACCAAGTAGCATATACCATAGGTATATGCATGATTCACCTAGGCAGGTGGCACACAATTAGCAAGGAGGTGACAAATGACCTCCATTTCACTGAAATTGAGTATTTGCATGGGAAGCACTTGCAACCTGCACAACATGAATGTGTAGGGGCAGAATGCATCAAATTCCCCTACATGAGTGTGGTAGCTATCAACTGCATCTCAATAGAGATGGGGCTGGGCTACCACCATTGCAAACAGCTGCATGTAGGCCATTTGAGCATGATGTGAGGTTGGAGCCAGTGCCTGACCCAGTACATAGCCTATGTATAATGATGCATTGATTGCCACACCTGAGTACAGGTTCTGAGAACCTAGGTGGCTGTGGTGCATGACATACTGTGCCTATGCATTGATGTTGAAATGCCATTCAATTAGGACTTGATTAAGTCCTGCTCCATGGGTGTTATTATCAGTATGGCTGAGCATGGCTGTCAAGAGGGAAGGCAAGGGGACTGCTTGCTAATGACAGTCTTCCTTCAGCAGAGAAGTGTTCAACTCCTCCAGAGTTAACTCCAGGACCCACCACATGGTGCAGTTCTGCCAGTCTGGCATTGTAAAGTAGGAGATCCAGTGAAAATCCTGAATGAGAAGAGCAGCATGTACTCTCTCCCTTATGGTAATGTGAGTGTTCTGCTTGCATACAATCTAGAGCAGCAGTCACCTTGAGGAGCCCACCAATATAACATTTTATAGCATGGGGATAAATGTGAAATCCCCACTATTTTAGAAGATCAAGCAACAAGTGCCTTGTCACCAATGAATACTGCATTGGTCACTGGTGACCAATAGTAGTTAGGGTGCAACATGCCCCTAAAGTCATTGTGGCACTCATAGCACCCTCTGACCTTAACAGTCTCCCAGCCATCTGAAAGCCAGCCAGGCACTATATTGTTGAGATGCTGATGGTCTTTCTTGGCCTTCTCCATATTCAGGGCTAACAGCCATTTGGCATTAGCATTGTGCTTACTTTTGTGACAATGCTGCATATCATCATCATTTGAAGCACTGTCCAAGATACATTGCTTGGACAGCATCCCCATTGTAGTCACTTTCTAACTCTAAGGCCTACCCTTGTTGGGTGACAAAGAATTCCTCATCATGCAGGTCCCACTGCACAGGTGAGATCTGCTTGTGGGGCAGAGCTTGCAGGAATGTATAGGTCCTCAGTTCAAGGACATCAATTACTCCTGCCTCTGATCCCTGCAGCACATTTGTGGGATAGGTGATAGGAGTGGCAATGACTGTCAGTTTGTTGCCCTGTGGAGCTGTTGTGGCTGGCCTCACTGAGCCAGCCTCAAGGATCACTGGCCTAGATGATCCAGCTGGCCTGGGGCACTCCAATATCTGGGCACACATCCATCAACTAGTCACCACCAGCAGGTGCAATATCATTATAGGGCACCAAAGGCACCTGTAAGGGCAACCTCTGGAGGCTGTGGCTAAGTCCATGCAACTGGCAGAGGGAAATCCAAAGTCCATTCAGTACTATACAAGGGTCTATGGACATAACTACTCACCTGACAGAGGGAGATCCAAAGAGAACAAGTCTAAGGAGCTCTCTGGCCAAGTGTGACACTTCAAGAAAACTTCTAACCCTAACCCAAAGGTGCAACCTCTGGAAATTGCCATAACTCTGAAAATTGTACCAAAAATGGAAATCCATCATAAATGGCCTCAATCCCCAAACTCACAGCATGTGACCACATGAAAATATAACCAAAAGATAGCCCTTGGTCAAAAGTACTTGTCACCAGAAAATGGGAAGGCAAGGGTGACAGGCAGGCTTGGAATAAAAGAAACAAACTATAAGATCCAGTATGAACAGTCCCATGACAGTGCCCTCTGGACTGAGCTACCCTCAGCATGCTGTGGAGGCCCAGTTCAAGCCTTCTTTGCCTCTGGAGGGTTAGGAGGGGAGGCCACTCACTTCCCCAATGCTGATTGGAAGAGGTCCAAGCAGGCCTCATCTCTTTGAGTATAAATTAAGTCAAGTTCATTAAGATTTTAAGACAAAGCAAGCTGCACTACTGAATTCTCAAGGACATTGACTCCAACATCCTCTGGCACTCCAGCATTATGTAGCTGCTGAAGCAGGTGAGCAATCTGCTTATCTGCCATGGTTGAGGGCTCAGGCTCTTTAGCCTTTTCTTTACCCTTCTCCTTGGCAGTGAAGCATTGCTTGACTGTCTTCCAGGTGGTTGATGAGGACTCACCCTCCATTGCTGGTGTATTGGGCAACAACATCTCAGCCATTGCCCTCTGCTTTCCCTTGCTTCCAGAGATGACCTTTGGTTGCCCTGCCATTCCTGATGATGATGAGAGTGCATCTGGCAGACACACCACAGTGGGCAGTGGCAGATATGACTGCCTTGGAGGAGACAATATCTCCATCATTGCAGTGATGGATTCTAGCCCCTCCTTATCCACCTCCATTGCATCAGGGTGGTTATAAGCAGGGACTGAAACCCCTACTTGCAATAACATAGTGGCAGGTCATCATTGACCTGCTGTATCCATTGCTTGGCTGAGTCCAGCCATTGGCTGTGGGGCCACAGTATAATGTGGCACCACATACTGTTGAAACTCATGAGACCACACAGGTTGTGTGGTCTCTAACTGTCCAAAAACTGGTGGGGGTGCCCTAGTCCCCCCACATCCTCTGCCCAATCCACCACCTCACTATGGGGGCATACTGCATCCCCACATTGATGACTGTTGCATTGCCATGGTATAGCTCAGTGGGGCCACCTTATATAGCACCATTGCAGGTCCTGCCCTCATGGACCTTGTATCCTGTGGAGATGCTTGTCTTGCTGTTGGGGGTGGCACATCCCCAGGCAACAGCCCAGTGCTACCAAAACCCATCCTATATCTTGCTATTGGAGGCAGCACATTCCCAGCCATCCTAGATCTCACTGTTGGGGGTGGCACATCCCCAGGCAACAGCCCAATGCTAATAAAACCCATCCTAAGAAGTACTCTAGATGCTCCTCCTCCCCTTGAGCTCTGCCCAGAGCTCAATTTGTAACTTGATAGACCCTTGTCTGCCTTGCCTGGCTTCTCCTTTTTCTTGCCCATTGGGTTTAAGGAGTCTCTTACACTATGTTGATGCAATGCACCAACATAGTAGAGTGCTCCTATGCTGCCTGATCACATGCAATCAGATAGAGTAGCTGGCAGTAGGAAGGTAAGTGTGAGGATGAGTTGGTAAACATCTCAAAAAGCTAGAGCAATATATGGAATGAGAAGTGGAGTGTGGAGTGGTCACTAGAGTATGGCAATAGTCACTAGCATGGAGTCATTAGAATGTGTAAAGGGGTGACCCAACAACCAAGAGGGAAGGTTGCTATAAGTGGTTGGTAAGGGAAGTTGCCAAGGTGATGGGGAAGAGTTGCTAGAAGGAAGGAAGGAAGTTGCTAAGGCTTGCTGAGGGACTCAAACTAGTTGCTAGCTGTAGATGCTAATGTCACTAAGGCAAGGAGATGAGGCTGACACCCATAGATGGTGTATACTAAAAATTGAAAGCTAGGTCATCAAGGCTTGTTGTTAAGCCATTAACAATGACAAAGAAGAGAGACAAGGGCAAAGTCTGAAGTCTGAGAGTTAAGGGACTTCAAAGCTATACTGTGGGGGTACAAATTCTCTGTCCCTGGCTAGGTATGTATAAGGGGTATTTATATAATTCATAAGTGTAGTAGTCAGCAATAAAAGTAGTTGCTGCCAGTGATGGCATCTGTCAATGTGTGCATGCTAGGTGCCAATATGTTTTCCAAGGATATGTATGTGATGTCAAAAATGCATAATATCTATCAAATATAAAGGAAATCATACCACATGTCAAAGTTTGAAGTGTAGACACTGTTCAGGTATGTTGGTTAAGCAAGACAAGAAAAATAAAAATTAAAGTCACATGTTTTTGAATGTCTAATGTTCAAAGACAGAAAGTCTCTTTGTTGCTATGTGATGATGTTGGTAAGAAAGGTCTTGACTAAGTGGTTCTAGGTCTAAGGCCTAGGCTTTCACATGATAGAGCTGTGTCAGAGTCAGGTGCTGCATCAGATAAGATAACCTGCAATGGTGATAATGGTGCTCAGCAACAATTGGGTCTTATCATCCTTCCCTAGGCTGAAATTTTGACTGTTCTCAGTCAACCAAAATTATGTGAACACAAGGGTGGCCTGTGCACCAAATGCTGAAACTATAAAATGCCTGGCAATCAGTTGGACTTCATCATATTCCTCTTCACTTATCAACCTCCACTTAGTCATGTCTTCTGATCTTGCTGCCCAACTCAAGAAGTGCACTATGGCCCAGGCCTTCCTTGAGCATGTCAATCAACTTCTTTCAGTTGCACATGCATCACTAGTGACTAATCCTAGGCCAGTAGTGATGACCATTTTCAAGATGTGGGTCCACTGGTTTGAGACTGCAGAAAGTGATGTGGAGTGGGCCAAGCTAGCAACTGTGAATAAGGAGTGTCACCAACTGTATGAGCAATACAAGGGGGAGGACTGGGTCAGGGAGTTTGATCAACATTTTGTAAGTCTTCTTTTCTTCTTTCATAGTGACCTTGTTAATACTTTTGCTAGGCCCCTGCCCTGGTGTCACTGGAATACCTGCTGGAAGATCTGGAGTTGGGAATGGTGGTGAGTGGTAGCAATGTCACTAGGACTAGTGATATCACTAAGGTAACCTTTGAGTTGTTTGAGGACTTGAGCCCTAATGACCAATTTTTCTTTCAGCATCCTCTCTGCAATCTAACAATAATGACTAGGGCTGGCCATAGTGGAGGTCATGGGGAGGGCAGTGCAGATCATGGGGACATTGAGACCAGCCCCTCTACTCCCAAGGCAGGCAGCCCTCCTGGCATCACACTGCTTCCTCTACCCATGCCATGGTCTGACATGGCAAGATCTGCTGATACATATGGAGTACTCAGACCTACTCCATTGAGTTCTGATTCAGACCAAGGTCCAAGCACCTGATCCTCCACAGTCACCACAGTACTCATTGAGGCAAGTGAATGTTAAAATTTTAATGTTCTGATCACAACAAGTGGCAGTGAACTTCTTGTGTCAGAAGTTCAACTTCTGCTTCACAAATGAGTAAACACTCATTTGTGTTAAAAAAATGTAATGTTTCCATTATGGGTTGCACAGCTTACAATTCACACTCCATAACATAAAACCAATTAGATAGTCTATCTATGAAGTATGAAGTAAGGCACTGGCTACATAAGTACATAGTTAGTATTTATAGGTAGCATCACCTGATGCTACTGTGAAAAAGTACTACCATTACTAGTGGGTGGACTGCAATGCAAGTGTAACAGGGGGTCCATTACAGTATCCATGATGTGTGCCAGGGAGGACAGAGGGAGGAGTTACCCGAATCCTCAGGGAAGGTCAGAGAAGTCACGGAGTCTACTGGGGAAGTTGGAGATCTCCGGAGAAGCGTCGGGGTTTGCCGGAATGGGCGCCGAGGTTGCTGGGAGTCATAGGGGGCCTAGGGAGAGGGGTCATGTTCTGGGGCTTGCTGGGCTTGGATGGGCGAGGTCCGGAGGTCTGGGCGAGTTCCGGAGGTCTGGGCGAGGTCCGGAGGTGAGGGTGGGGTCCCGGGGTCAGGTCGTGACAGATGTAAACAAGGGCAAATGGGTTTGGGGGAGTGCCAGTGGTGGATGGAGGATGGTGGATGATGACGAGAAAAGTCTGGTGTCACTCCGGGACAAAGCATTATACGGGACAATGGATGGAGCAAGAATCGGTGGCACACCTTGGACAATGACATGAAACAGCTGGGTTACAAACAATCCAAGGCAGATCAGTCAGTGAGGATGAGAGAAAGGAATGGAGAGAAGACAGTGACAAGCACATATACGGAAGACATGTTGGGAATGTCATCGTTGAAGGAGGAGGCAGAGAGAGCGTGGAAGGAACTAGGGGAAAATTTCGAGATAAATGGAATACCTGAAGTGAATGCTCGAGAAATATGGAATGTCAGAGTGCAC
The DNA here is from genome assembly GCA_017657295.1 of Termitomyces sp. DKA64. Taxonomy (NCBI): domain Eukaryota; kingdom Fungi; phylum Basidiomycota; class Agaricomycetes; order Agaricales; family Lyophyllaceae; genus Termitomyces; species Termitomyces sp. DKA64. The sequence goes on along the minus strand of JAGGAV010007829.1, from coordinate 29,104 downwards.
GCCGAAATACACGCCGCTGCCACCATGGATTGTGTTGAGCTGAAATCAAGCACCGCCAACAGACGAGGAGCGCAAGTACATGACGGACAAGCCGTACAAAGAGGTTCTTGGATCGTTAATGTATGCGCAGATAGGAACGCGCCCCGACATCGCATATGCAATCACATCACTCAGCAGATTCATGTCGAATCCTGGAAAGGCTCACTGGTTAGCATTGTCGCACGTCATGAAGTAGATCAAAGCCACACTACATTACAAGTTGAGGTACGGAGGAAAAGGTTTCGACAACTTTGTCCCTCGCGGGTATTGCGATTCTGATTCCGCAGCGGACATCAACAGCAGAAGTCAACCTCGGGTGGAGTGTACTTGCAGGTAGGCGAACCGACATGCTGGAGCGCGAAGTTCCAGGACACGGTTTTAACATCGACGACCAAGGTTGAACACATAGCGCTGGGAAAGGCAGGCGAACAGATCCAGTGGATGTTCGCAGCGTTGAGAGAGGTCGGTTTGGGGGTGCCCTACCCAGCAAGCTTGGAAGGAGATAACAATGGATCGATATCCATCGCAGGGAACCGATGAAACCACAATCGAGTGAAGTACATCGATGTTCGGCACCATTTCATCCGACATGCGGTGGAGGAAGGGAAAATCAAGATAAACTACATACCGAGCAACGAGAACTTAGCAGACCGTTTACGAAACCGCTCCAAGACCACAACACCACAAACGATGCTTGGCGCTCTGACCTTGCGATGAATGACGCGCACCACGAGTCCGGAGGAGTGTTGGACGTAGGATCGCGGTACGCGTAGGGAAACACGTGAGGAGCACGTGTAGTGAGTGAGGCGCAGAGGGAAACACGCGTTGAGCGCGCATATAGACTCGGAGCAGAAGTCGGGGACACCTCAGTCGTTGATACACACACCAACTGAGGTGGGTACTTAGAATCCATAACCGTATATTATACTAACTCATATTAGTTACGTGTCCAATAGGTATGGTAACTAGTATACAATCGTTGATACACATACCGACTGAGTTACGTGTCCAATATAGATGATGGTCTGAACATCACAAATTCCAAACCATTATATGACTGGATCATCCTTCAGATGTGAAAGCGGCTTGAAGTCAAAGACAGGGGTGCTACAAATCTCTATCTTGGTACATGTGTCAATGGTGATTAAAATCAGAGGAAACCTTCAGTTGCTCCAAAGTGTAAGTACCCGTTTCGCCATAGTATCATTATTATAGTTATTGATACATTACACACATCATTTCTCTGTCGTTTAGGTACGAGAAATAATAGTTGTTCTCTTCCATCTTCGACAAACACTAAGGTTCATTTCTCTGTTGTTAGGCTCTCAGGTCCGGTCTGGCATCCATGAATAATATGCGCTTGAGCGAGATTACCGACAGTCAGTTATCGCGAGTCTAGGTGAGTTTCAAACTGAACCTGGCGAGCCCTTGAGCACGACCTTATGTAATGTCTCGTGGCTTAGTTGGTTACGGCGTCCGACTGTTACCCTCTCAAATCGGAAGATCGAGAGTTCAAGTCTCTCCGGGACAGGACATTCCTTTTTCCTCTGTCGTTCACGATGTTCTAGCTCGTCGTCCAGCTTTATATATTTCAAATTTCTCATCGATATGTCTTCGTACCTACGGACCGCATATTTGTATCTACGTCTTGGGTATCGTCATCTTGGTACTAAATATGATGTCCATCGCTTCATCTCTCTAACGTTTATGGATCTCAAAGTCGTGAAGCTTGAGACTCCACGCCCCGACTTGGAAAATGCTGTGATAGTCTATCATACAAAATGCAAGTCTACTTCAGTAACGCATTATCAACTTCCGCATCGCGATCTATACAAGTGAAGGACAGTGAAAATGACTACCGTGTGGCCTGAATCCTTTGATGTTGGGTATCCACGTAACTGACTCTGTTATCGAGGCAAAGATCCCAAAACAACGTGGGATGCAGACCTCTTTCGATGCACAGCTGTACTGTGTACCCTGTTCGCACCACATAGTATCGCTAAGATGAGTGATAAAATTGGTATAAATATATATACATGCAAGAGCACTTGTAGGGTACAGAGGAATGCCGGGACAAATAAATTTTTGCACGACTAATGCTGGTACTAAGACCTGCAGGAGGGGTGGGAGAGCATTCTGACCCTTTCTGTTACCCGCCTGAATCTTGTCATCTTCGGAATATCCATGGCCAACGTGTTTTTCGTCCTTGATTTAGATACCGAAACGGGCGATGAACTTTCCGCCCTCTCTTTCTTCTCGTCATCATCATCAGCAATGTTCCTTATTTTATTGGAAGGCACATGAGCAAAGGGGAAATAAGACTTTCTGTCTTCAGCCGGGGATCCATGGACGGTACACGATCGCGTGTTGGCGCAGAGGGGTCACAGAATGAAGTGGCGGCGGGGATACAGAATGGACATATAGCGGACGAAGGGGTAGAGTGCGAAGCTGGGCGACATATTGTTGAAAGTGATAAGCGATCCGAAGGATTTGTTGTCACGGTCTTAGGGCGTGGTAAAACTTGTTGTATCGGGCTGCTATCTAAGGACATTGTCGGGTCATTTTTCGTTCAATGCAATGTCTGTCAGTATTGTGCCTTCGAAAGAAGCATCCTTCGGTAGTGTATCTACTATGATGGTGGAGGAGGATCTAAGTGACATAGGGCACCTGGAAGGGATGTCACGGACGGAAGGCTTCACGAAGACCGAGGTCAACCAAAACTAGAGGGACATTACTGTTAAAATGGCCTGCATGGTGTAGCAAAAACCAATATTCCAATTTCAAGATTTGTCAACTTACCAATATGACATGCAAATAGAAAGGTATGCAATAATAGATGAGAGTTTGTGATATTGCTTGATTTTGGCCTCTGCGAGCAAATGTGGGTCTCCACTACAAACGGTAAAATCTCCTGTTTTTTGTTTCAAATGACATAGGCAAAGATTGTGACATCGATCTGCAGGGCCTCCAAGTTCAAGCTCATGAAGGAAGAAAACTACGGGGGCAGTTCCAAGTAATCTTTTGGACTTGAGCATTTGACAATCATAGCGGTCACATAGTAAGTCCAGGTATACGGAAGTTGATAGACGCCAGACAGCCGAATTGAGCGGCACCATGGATACACGGAACTTGAAACTTCTCTTCTTTCTTCATCAACCTTTGGGAAGTTTGAGAAAAGTTTTCACGGAGGAGGGTGGATCGCAGACACTACAATTCCCCATATTACTTACGATAATGATCTGGTTGACAGACCATTGTGGCGTCTGATGTACAAATCCATCAATGTCGCAGAGAACAGTCTTAGTAGACCCTTTCGTGCAGTTCATCGAAATCCCATGTATCCCAGAACGTGTACTGTCAGGCTTATAGTGTGTTGACTGAACAAGCAAGACAATGACCGAAAGAAGATTACTCACACAAAGACACTTGACTGATGGAAGACATGGATTCCAAATCACGTTTGCGGCTCGTTAGCCGCATTCATGAGATTCCATGATCTCCCCTCACCGGCCAATTATCAACGCCATCTGTATCCACTTGATCGAACCGATCTAGTAGCCGTCAAAGTTGGCCTGTCTGAGTTTGACCCACGCAAACTATCTCATGGGAGACCAAGCAGTCTCCATTACTTCTACCTCATCCGCACCACCCCTCGCCTATTTAAAGGATGAATTCCATGAGCCACCAGTCGATTCCGAATATTCCATATACGCCAGTGGAAAAGATCTCAGACCCTGAAGTCGAACAAACATCGAAAGGGGTCAGAGAAGACGATCCCCTACATCCTCTCCCAGTGGCCTACTTCTGTACACCACTCTATAGCCGAGAATCATCATCCCCACCGACGTAGATCTTCATCTGCCTTTCCAACCCGGCGGTCTAGTCTCGTACCTCATCTGAAGTAGAAAGCAGGTCCCATCCCAGGCTAGGGTCGAACCTCACCAAAAGGTTGGGCGTCATTGTTTCCGGAACGAAGAGATAGACCCATCCCGCCAAGCTATGGATTATCTCAATCACCATCAGAGGGCAGGGTCGTAACATCATCACCAGAGGGGAGTCCTATGCAGCCAAACTATGAATCATCATAACTATCATCGTCAGAAGAGAGCCATACCTATCTTCATCCCATCTACCCCAGGCTACGGGTTATCAGCAGCCTATCCAGTTTGTCTTGCGGTCCACATCGTCATTCCATTCAAAGGGTGGTTGAGTATCAAGGCGAAAGTTTCCATCCTACGGACGTCACTTGCATGTTGTGTAAATAAAAGCACATTTGCTGTATACTGTAACACAATCATAATCTTTCTGCTCTGTCGTGGTACAATAATTCAATATGGTCCTACTTGTTTGTTTAGTTTGGAATGTACACATAACTCACACGCTGCCGCGTTTTACGAATGGATGCTTCCGATGGCCGGAATTTTCTACATAACTACAAGCTCATTCTAAGTGCCCCTAACTCCTCTCAGACTGGCTTTTCCAAACCAATCATCGCTCATAGCGGTTCGTGTACTCAATTGTGTCTACTCGTCGGTCGTAGGACGTATGGAGTTATGGAGTTGCACTACGCAACGTTTTAGTTTAGGGTAGGTCACGTATCAATAAGAGGGCTTGACACGATCGTCGCGAACGTGTTCCTTCCGGATTCAAGCAAAATAACTGATCGGAGACTCGTCGTCGCACACTATATACATACACAATCGGACACGTTCTATCGCTTCTGGGAGAGAAATAGGACTGAAGAGCGCTTGATTGGCAACCATCTAGGAAAATACAGGTAGGGTACCCGTAGACAGCAGGATACACTGATAGGAAACAAGGAGTCACGTCACGACGCATCACCTAAAAAAAACGAAACACGAGAGAGATCAACGAGACTGATGAATTGACGGGGAAACGTAGCCAGGCAACAGCTCAACCCAAGACGAGACAATCGATACAGTGATTACAACCACACCAGATGAGAAGTGGGGGGAAAAACGATCCATCCGCGTTTTCGACGCGTTCCTAAGTATAAGTACCCTGACCTAGAAGCTGAACTCTATTTTGTCATCTGCTTTCGTCACGTGATCGTTTTCGTTTCCTTCCCCATTTACCTCTCGATCGATCCCTCTTCACTCCATCCATAGCGTCCCCCTTGATCTTGCATTTACGAGTCACTCCGCCTCCCCCACATCATCACTTGATCCCAGTACCAGTCCAGGCAAAGCTCCAATGTCTGTCTCTCCAATTCAAGTTCTAGCAAGTGTGTCAACAGCTTGGATTATTACATACTTGCTTCGAAAATACCTTGTGGTAAGGTCTGTTGTTGAATCCCAGCTTCGGTAAGGTGGTCCGTTTATAACCATGTCTTCTTGATGACCATGTAAACTATCATATAGACTATGCCCCGGTGGAACCATTATTTGGCCTCATCCTTTTCGTACTTTAGCGCTTGTTCTCGGGCCATATTTTCCATTCAAAGGTCAAATGGGATATTACTTCGCCAAATTCTCTGGTCAGTTTAAAATCGTAGGTGTAAAAAATGTCTCTGATTCTTGCAGCATTCCAGAAGTACGGAAGCACTTGTCTCTCCTCAGTCATATTCTGGAATGCACTCCCAACCTTCTGGTTATCTGACGCCGATGCTATTAAAGCTGTACACTTGGGCAGAGCTGCTTTTCAAAAGGATGTTGAGGCTGTAAGCTCCTTCAATCGAAAAATGAAACAACCAGATAGAAGCTCTACTCTCTTGTCTAGTACGAGACACTAAACATTTATGGACCAAATATGGTAGGCACTGAAGGAGCAGAGTGGAAGAGACACAGACACGTGGCTAACTCGGCTTTCAACGAGGTGCAAAATGCGAACCATTTCGTTTTCTTTTGCTAATCCCAATCTGAGGCCAACAATGCGTTCGTGTGGCGCGAAACCATCCGGGTATTAAACGAGTGGTTCATGGAAATCGACGACTCAGAGCCATCTGCACGAGGGAAATTTTACGTTGATCTCATGAAAGATCTGACACAAGTAAGAGGCTTACGTGCGCCATTGCTCAGAAAACTCATCAATAGTATATAGGTCACCCTCCTTGTCATCGCATCCGCAGGTTTCGGGCGTCGGGTCACATTCAAAGAGGACTTGAAAGAAGATCCACCTCCGGGACACAAGTTTGCCTTCAGGCGCGCCATTATCTCAACTATCCACCATGTCATCACTAAAGCCATCACGCCCAAGTTATTGTGGAGTCTTTCGGACCGTATCAATATTCCTATTGTAACACCGCTGTTGAATGAGTGTCGTGAGTCCTTCGCAGCACTTGGTTTACATATGCATGACGCGATCGCCTCGGCTCGCGACCTTGTTGCAAATGGCAAGGATGCTACGGTGGAGTCGGCTCTCCTACGCAATATGGTCCAAGCGAACATGGTGAACGACACAACACACACGAGTAAACAACTTTCCGATGATGATCTGTTGTCAAATACTTTTGTACCAAGCACCATTACCTCTATTTCGGACACAAACACTAATGACTAGTCATTTGTCAGACATTCCTGCTTGCTGGACATGGTTGGTCACATCATTGCTTCCACTATCCCAAGGTGACGCCATCGCCCTGCAGAAACATCAGCGCACTCCCTCTGTTTCGCGATAGTCTTATTGGCTCTCTATCCTGATGTTCAACAAACAGTATTTGAAGAGGTTTGTCGATTATGGCCCGACGGTATACCTTCGCCAAACTCCCCAGCGGTATGTCTGATTCAAGCTTGCATATCTCACTCGATTTCATGGCAAATGCCTTCATAGCCATACAAAGAATCCATATCAAACCTGGTATGTAGTTTTAGATCCCCCTGTGATGTCGCGCTATTCTTAATGTTGTGTTGTCAGGAGTTCACATTAGCTGTCTTCCACGAAACCCTCCGTCTCTTCCCACCAGTCGCTCGTTTAGGTAAAATCGTCCACGCAGACACGATACTCACCGTTCGGCGTTTCAATTCGAATAACGAGGGCAAGATACAGAATATAAAAAAGTATGACGTGACTGTCAGATCTGGCAGCCTTATTGTAATCGACATTCGTGCTCTGCACTTCAATCGTATGCTACACTGTATGTCACTTGGTTTATTCTGATTCTATTCGATTATGTTTAGCTATTCACTGGGGAGATGACGTGGAAGAATTCAGACCTTCGCGTTTCATTGACACAGATACATATCGCTGGCCTCGGGATGCATGTAAGTCAACTCTGGTCAGGACCTGGCATTTCCGTCTGACCTGAGGACAATAGTCAACGCATTTTCGGGGGGTCCGCGTAGCTGCATTGGCCAACGTTTCTCGCTCACAGAAAGCGCGTGTATCCTTGCGCATATCATACGCAAGTACGAGGTTCACGTTCCAGATGATCTCCAGGGCAAACCATGGGTCACACAGAAGAAAATTCTGCTAGACTGGACACCTGGAATAACCGCTACGCCCAACAATGCGCGCGTCACATTCCGTCGTCGTCCCACAACCTTTCATTCCAGAGTAGGTTAATTGGTCAAAGCTTTCGGCAGCAACATGCATCGTCCATTGTTGTTGCTTTCTACCTATCTGCTCACTATTCTGTGTATTGTTGTGACGTTGTAGATCATACTACCTAGTTGGTGAATCCTTCTATACGAAATCAGTCAATTCGTCATTTGCTATGTTTTGCGGCTTAATATTAGTTTCATGCATCTGAATCCTGATCCTATTGCTCACTGTAGCTTGGACTATGAGTTGGTTTGGATTGTTACAAGCATGTCATGTCCAAGATCTAGGTTGATCAACCAAACGGACATACTGGCCAACTTTTTGATAACTCAGTCTGTAGCCTTTTCCTTTTCCTCACAGATGTGAGCATCTAACAGTGCCTTTGCCACCATTGATGTAAGGTTGATCAGCTTCCAACCTTACATGGAGAGTCTTTGTTAGCAGATTGATAGGCACTGTATTGCATATAAATGGTTTACTTATGCTCATGCATTTTATTGAGAACGGCAGGCTCATCTCAATATCCAGGATAAATACAGTTATATATGTGCTGTATAGCAGGCCATACTGCCTTCTGTCCCTTGGGCTATTTTGAGGTCCTTCCTTGCTTGAACAATGTCTAGACTTAGTACACAATAGTTGCCTAGTATGTGCATGCTTCGAGTCAATGTTTCTGTTGGAATTTACTTTGCGATTTATGCAAATAATTGATTCTTGTGGCCACCTATGGTGACACCTTTTGCACTAGGATAACAATCTGCATTTGGCTCCATTACAGCTGATGTACATGAACTTATTTTTATCATTGACTCAGCTCTACAATATGTGGCTCCACACTTCACATAGATTTAGTAGAAATATTTGTTGATATATACTGTGTACATTATATGTTTACCCCCTCCCAATAGCACTGTTCTAACTGTTGACAAGAGTCCCTTCAACACTTTCCCCAATATACCATACATAGGTTATTATAGGAAGAAGGTGATGGTGCCTTGTTGGTAAGAAATATGAGAAGACGTGCCCTACATGTAAGTGCACTCCAATAGCAAGTATCAATTGAAGAGTCAAGAGAACACTGGGTTGATGTGATTAACAGGTAAAGCATGTCACAACTTGCATTGGAAAACCATGCACCAATTTGCTTGTTCTCTGGTGAAAGAAGAGACTGGTAACATACACAAATTAAGCAATCCAAGGTATGCAAAGACAGCAATAATAAAGAATAGAAGGAAGATTTTTCTCTATTATGACAGAATACAAGAAGCATATGTCATGCCAGCACAAATTATTATAGATACCTATCAACAAGGAGAACACAGTATAAAGATAATAATATACAACGGAGATGATAAAAAGTGAGGAAAGAAGAGGTAGTGGAGTATGATCTAGAATAGAGTAGACATATGTGGTACAATAGTAAGTAAGACAACAAGGGAAAGGTATAAGATGACAAGAGAAAGGATGTAAACAGAAGAGGAACAAAGGGGTATTATACACAGGTAAGTGGATACAATGAGACCTTCAGTCATCATTAGTGAATATTGATTGCATAGAAAAGATAAATGCCTACATGAGATGAATGAAAAACCAATGACCAGATACATTGTTACCTCCAGTAGCAAATATCAATTTCAAAGTCAAGAGAACACTTAGATAAACTAAAGAAAACTCAACAACTAAAATTGATGGCATCAAGAAGATTCGCAATTTTCAAGATGAGGCACACAGGAGATAGGATATAACCATTGTTGTAGCAGGTTATACAGTCAGGACAGATTGAAACTATAAGGAACTGATTGAGTCTAATGTTGCACAGAAGAATTGAGATCCAATGTTATCAATAACAGTTTAGACTAAAGAGACACATAGATACATATCTGGGGTCCAATGTTATCAATTGTGGTTTAGGCTGAGAACATGGACCACCAGGGAGTGAAAATAATCTACTTATCACATGGAGACCAGACAAATTGTCTGGTAAAAGTTGTAGGCCCTCTTATAGCCTTGAGAACACTGCCAGTGGCAGTGCCCTATGAAACATGATGAGGAGCTTGAACCAAGTAAGTGAAGGATGTGATGTGGTATCCTTTCAATGGCAATTCAAACCCCACTCTGCCATGGAATTGGCAAGTGGTGACAATGCCTTGAACATCCTTGACAGGGCAGTGTTGCAAATGACTGGGTCAAAGCTGTAAGGGAGCATCAGCCATGGATAGTCCTAACCAAGCCCACCACTCACAACCTGACACTCAGGTCAAGAGGCAAGCAGCAAGTGAGCTGGCCAAAGGCATGGCAGGCAAGAGGCAGGCATCCAACAAGAGGCAAAGGCAGAGGGCAAGGCAGAAGGCAAGGGGCCACACTGGCCAAGCTTACAGTTATGCTGATGGATAAACCTGGAAGCAATGCTATTGTCTGGACTAGGGATATTCTATCCCCAGGTCTGCCTTTATACTACAAGGCTACTTGATGACTAAGTACCTATGACTACTAAGCCAGAGGCCACTGACTACAACCTATTGACTAAGTGGAGGCTGATGACTACAAACTATTGACTAATCAGGCCCAGTAGTAGAAGGATCAATGATCAACAAGAATATGCCATGTGCCAAGCATGACATACCCATTAGGCCTGGGAGCCAAGATGATGAGGGAGTAAGAAGGGGCCAGGCAGTCTGAAGGTCAGCTGGATAGAGATGCCAATCCTGTGGGACTAAGCTAGGCAAGGGTGGGACAGTCCAGAGACCAGTCCCCTTACAAAAGCCTAGTCAGTCCATCTGGGCCATTTCAGTGATTGAAATAACTATCACTGGCTGTGGGTTAGTGGGGTCTTTGGATAAAAACTGTCAAAACAATATTTTTAAGCTATCTAATCATCATTACAGACTTCAATGGGCTCTAAAACAGTACCTCCATGTGTCTGATAGTCTTCTGACTGTTCTTGAGTGCCTACCTGGGTCAGTAATTCATAGAACTCTGACTGTCAATGATTCCAAATTCCCTGCACCCAAAAAGTGTCCCAGCCATTGGTAATTGGCCAATGAAACAGTTCTGCAGTCTTAATAGGATGTTGCTGTGCAAAGTATGTCCTGATCTTTGAGGTCAAAGTGAATTTTTGGAAATATTTAGACAGTAAATGAACCTATGCATGGAACAGACTGATTTTTTTTTGTTGAAGCAGGGGTAACAGAAGGCAATGAAGCGGCTTTTTCAAGTCTTGCTGCTCTTGGTTCTGAGTCAGGATCAACTTGGGTGTTGATATCCCTGAATCCTTGGTTCATCCTCACAAAAGAGTTCTTGGGCACATTTGTAATTATGTCACACATTGCCCTGCTGAGAGGCTGTTCTCTATGAGTCTCCCAATCTCCAGGATTGTCAGTCTTGTTCCCCACATCAGCTCAGGTCTCAACATCACAGAGAATATCTTTATCTTCAAGACTCCAACCTGCTAACTGATTTGATGGGTTGTCTATTGCAGCTGCACTTGGATTTCCCGGGCCTGCTGTGGAAATTTCCAGTGGGCACCAGAGTTGGTTGGATTGCATTTCTCTTCATCATATGAAAATGATCCCATATCCACTCCTTTTGGCAAGCCATGATGCTTTAAGCATTCTTTTTAATGGCAGATTATCTCAGAGGTCATTTGGTCTATCAAAAGAAGGTTTGATGCCTACATGGAACTAGCAGACCTGGCCCCACTGACTCCTCAATTTTCTGCCTACCAAATGATGGACTCATATGACCTACTGACCCAGTCAATTCCAAAACATATCTGACTGGTCAGATGCAACATTGACAGGGGCATTGACAACGAGACCACATCTTGAACCACCTCTGGTAGTGTATATCAATTCTATTGATACAATGCTAAAACTAGAAGTGGCTAGCTCTTGAGGAAATCTTTCTTGTCCGATTGAAGGGGGTGGTCCAAGCTACAGGGGAGCAATAGTATCTCTAGGTGGCATAACAATTTCCCAGTGATGAATTCCGCTTCAAATGACGGCACTCCCATGTGTCAATTCAGGTTACCCTCTTAAACATCGCCTCTACAAAACCCATGATTGATAACGTTTTCCCCCTTCTCCCCTGTTCAAATTTCTAGCTTTTTGTTTCAACCGCTTTTCATTCAAATCACAACAGTACACAAAATATTGCACATCTTCAAAACTCGTCTACTCTTAACCTTCTTTCCGAAAACATTTCTCGCAACGCTACTTAAAGATCGATATTAATTGGGGTACAACCCAGCACGAGGAGGCCATTCTATTAGCACAATGTGACTTGACCATGAGAAAAAAAATCATTAAGATAACTCACGAAGTTATCGCCATTGCAGCAAACGGCCTGAGAATTACTGAACATATGGATTAGCTTTGTGGTACGATAACTGATACTAGCAAACACAAATTACCACTCGGCGCCTCCAATGAGGGGGATACAATTCACTGATAAATTAATCAGACTACATATGAATTAACTCGAGCAAAACACTCACAGCCAACTTGACCAGTAATCACGCCAAGAACGACGCCAAGAAGACCGGCGATGACACCAACGGAGGGGTCTTTGGCCTGCAGGTGACTCTCTCAATAACACTATTTTACATCAGTAAATTGTGAATACACTCACATCTTGCAACTGGTTACAACATTGTTGGCTTCCAGTGCTCGCATCGCAACCACTAGAGTCGCCACCATCGGAGTGACCGCCATTGGTGCGAGGAACAACACTGGCCGAAACGCAAAGCGCGAAAAGGAAGACAAAGAATAAGGTGTGGATACGAGCAAACATATTCAAACTTGGTTTCTGAGTGTTTGTAGAAGAACTAAGGGTTCGACTGAAGAATGAGTACATCCACCAGAGGCCTTTTATACCTTGGGCTCCGGTCACAAATTTTGACATGTGAGATATTCTCTTGATCTGATATGGTAGGGTTGGAATAGAAGTGGTTTCGGCATACATGTCAGATTTGACACTCAAGACTTTGACCTGCTTTTTGCGGATCTGAGAGGGAAATCACGTCGCCTCTGCCGGTCGCTGCCAACGTATCTAACGATGGCTTGAGCAATGTTCCCAACTCTTCGACTGGAGGAAATTTCAGGGATATCAAATGAACATACGCGCTAAACTCAATTTCTTGCTGCGATGGCGCGCTTCTAGTGTGCATCTTTCTCTAACAAAATAAAACAAATATTTGGCGCTAGTCAAAAACCCGATGATATGGGAAAGGTTGGTCAGGTAAGTTCATGACAGACTGCCTACTGCCATGTGAAGATCCCTGACTTATTTCTATTTCCCTCTCAGGGTCCTTAACACATTCAATGGCAATGTCAATTGTATTCAAATAAGTACACACTCACAATGACATACACCCGGCTCCGCATAACACCATTTGTTCAAGGTGTGCCCAGCTCTACCTCGAAGCCCATGTTCCTATGCTCCGAGCGATCTTAAGTCGGTCTTGTGAAGATCTTCATGCGGCGGGAGAATTCTCCTGATGTCAACGAGAATAGCCCTGATTAATTATACGCATAAAGATTTAAGTAATTAAGAACTGTTAGGAGCTTAGGAATGTTATAATACTGAGAAAATCACGAATTTGATCAGGCGGATCATCGCTTTCAATTTTGTATGGTACGCTCCCAAGAAATTTTGAGCCGTGAAAAACAGGCGTTCTTGAGGCGGCAATTCCAGGAACATTCCGAGATTGAGTCATGGCCAGGTGAGAACTCTTCGCAAACTTGGAACAAAGGAAGCCCGCACTCGGCAGGCCCCGAATCTGAGGGTCGGTATCTGCATGGTCAAGCCAAGTAGATGGCCCCTAATACGCATCCAACTGCTTTCCTGGAATCATACACGAATGGGGGTCATCATGTACTCGAGGCTCAGGCAGAAGGGCCAGGACCACAATACGCGAGGCTGTGGCAGGGTACATAGAGTCCATAGACCGTGTAAGGAACCACGTGAACACATTCAAGGATCGGAAGAAAATTGGGAATTAGTTTACAATAACGAAGACAATGACACTTTCTGACAATCAATGGCAGTAACGCCTGCCTGGAGCCACATGTAGCCACGCGAAAGCAAGAAGAGCCTTCGTCCTCGACCTCTCGGCACAGGTCACAGGAGAATCAAACTAGGAAAAAAAAACGATCAGAGTGTTGGTGAGGTATAGGCCAAAATTTTGTGACGGCGACTGGCTGGCTCAGATATACTTGATTCGTAGCAATATCCGGAAGGATCTACTATTAAATATCCCACCAGAGTGCCTGACATGAATGAAAGATGTACCACTTCAATTGTTCAAGCCCAATCAAGCCCCTATTACTGGTACAGGCTTCCCAAATCGAGAACGAACAGACGTACGACAAGTAAAGTGAGCATCCCAGATTGAACGCAGTCGACACGTACAATATTGTTGGAGAGTCATCCCGTGCTGTCCAGGTTCTTCAAAGTGCGACATATCAAAGTCTATGGTATGCTTGACAATCACTACATCCAAGCGATGATCAAACATGGATCATGATGACCTACAAGAGCCTGCAATAGGAGGTGACTGCCAACTACCCGTTAGGTTACTCGGTAGACCAAGCATCGGATCGTGGTCAACGTTAACCTGCGAGTTTTTTAAATGAATGTTGCGGCAGTGTCCTTTAAGACGATCGGGCTAAGTGAAAGCCTACATAGAGGGAAACCCTGGATATGACTATGAGTTAGCTGAACTATCTTCGTCTACTACGTTAGCTGAATGGAATTTATTAGCACTGTTAGTAAATAATTATTAAGGGAGGAATTCAGGGCTTACAAAATGTAGAACAAGATCGCACACGGAACGAACATCACATCTTGAGAAGTTTGAAGGGAAATTGCAGAATCAAATGAGTTAAAAAAGCTAGAGCCGAGTCGGACCATCCCCAAGGAGAATAGCCGGCATTCGAGAGTTTTTCAAAAAAACCATGAACCCAGGAATTGGGACGACCGAAAAAAAACGGCACAGTCATCTTTTGGTCAAGAAGCCAGCACAAGTAGTATAGTATCACTGTAATCTCAGATTTGGCAACCACTGCTACATACAGAAATCATCGTTTTACAGCTCGTTCACAGGGAATGATATACCTTCCATCGGTGACCCTCGATTCTTGACTGCACCACACCTATCCAAACTTTAATTATACGACCAGGTCGTGCATAATCGGAGGTCGGAGGTCATTTCTATACTATTAGCAAGGTGGGTATAGGGAAGATAGTATGCATAATTTTGAGTTTGCTACCGTCCGTCCTCGTGTTCAGGGTCGAGTGCAATTGTATTCCGGCTGTGTCACGGAAAGAGAGACTTGATTAGATTGTACTGCATCCAGATCATTGGCCATACGTACCTTGTATCATCTGCTGATACTTATGGTTCATCAGATATGCACGCGTCAGGTACACACAATCACCATCATGATACAAACGAGCCAGCCACAAGCGCGCATGAACTGACTTACATCGCTCAGTAGTACATTCAGCTCAGCTAACGTGGCCGCAACCATGTACAAACCTGTGAATGCTCCAGACAGTCTTTCAGTCATTCACAGACCACCGTATCACACAAGAATTGAGTCCATACGTAAGTCACTTTTGAAACATTTCAAGATTGTTAATCAACAAAGGGTCGATGCGAACTCCCATCCAGATCGCTCAGAAGACTTTGACACCGCTTCAACTTTTCGTGCAACAATCGCCGATGAAAAAATGAACACGTCAGGTATTTTCACGCTCGGATTCTCGTAACTTCCTCTCAATCTTGATATACTATGAGTATACCAATACCAACAAAGAGAATCAGATCAAATTAGGACTGACAGGACGAATAAACGCTCACTTGAACACTTTCGAGGAGAAAGCAAAAACGACTGATGCAGTAGTCGTTACAGACGGAACGCCGACATGTTGATCATGTATTTCCCGCTGTGGCCGGTCCATAATTGGGGGACTTTTCAGCCCTGAAGCTGCTCCGGATCCTCATCCCCGCCTTGATGAAAATTCTGGGGACTTCGACGGTGATGTACTATGTATGGCCCATGTAGTTCGGACCCCCCTTTGCTAATGATGCCTTTATTGTCTTGCAGAGGGAAAAGTTTCCTGTCCGACTGAAGGCGAGGTCCGAACCCGCTGCCGCCGGGGGTTTGACGTGGGTGATATGTATTGATGTCGTCAACAGGCTGGGCTATGCAGTCCGTCAAAGTCGTGGTGAGTGCTGGGAGCAAAAAGATTTTCGGGGTATATACCTTATTTGGGCACTCAGGGAAGGCAAACCATGTACTAGATCCGTCGAATTGTATTCATCAGTCACTTGGATATGCTGTCGTATGTTATTAATGTTCAAAATGTCTAGGCGTTCTATGATCATGACATAACATGAGAAGATGCCAAAGCAGACGTGATGATCTATTTACTGATAGGGATGATACGGCAACCGTGAGTACATGCAATACCATCTTCTCTTTGGAGAATTCGAAGATCGCCCACAAAGAGGATGATGATCTCAGGATAATCGATAACGTTGTGCCAGGGCCAACATTTTCAGCATTTTCAGGGATGCCAGATATCTGCGGGTTACAACCAAGCGACACATTATCTTGATGCTAATGCCATACGAGCGCAAATTGACGATGATACGAATTTGAAAGAGAGAACAGAAAGATCTATTTATTCATCACAAGAAGACGGAACAATTGTGGAGTACATACACGAAAGACGAGTAAATCAACTCAATCACTTCTTTACTCAACAGACTGTGGATCCAACTCAAAAACCCACTTATCATCCGCCGCCCTCAACTCTTTCTCACCCCAACTGAACCTGACAAAACTCTGTCCATACTTCCATGGTTGGCGATCTGTCGGTATATCAATGATTGAAAGAAAGAGAAGAGAGAAGAGAACGCACGTCCATGCAACGCGTACCCATCACCCTCGATCGTCAGATGTTCTGGAAGTCGTGAGACGATATGTCCAAGTAGAAGACTCTCAATCGCCGCCTTGAAGTT
Source organism: Termitomyces sp. DKA64 (assembly GCA_017657295.1). Taxonomy (NCBI): domain Eukaryota; kingdom Fungi; phylum Basidiomycota; class Agaricomycetes; order Agaricales; family Lyophyllaceae; genus Termitomyces; species Termitomyces sp. DKA64. The sequence continues at coordinate 12,534 of JAGGAV010007829.1, read as the reverse complement.
CCGAGATTTAACGACATGTGCCGATGATCAATGGGATTGAAAAGCGAGAGACAGCGCACGGTGATATCCCTCTCAAACTTGTAAAACAGCTCGATACACCTCTTGGTGGACTTCCTGTACTCTCCGCGTCGGTGTCGAGCGCATAGATGCGGCAAGTCGTAAACGTACCGAGGTTTGACTATGACCTGGACAACTTGAGCATTGGTCGAAGGATGTTCGGTTCTTGCATCGGGATAGAGGGGAGGCAAGAAGATGAGAGCAGTCTTACCGAGTTGGAGAGAGTAAGATGGGAATTGCATCGCTGTATTGAGTTGAAAGAGGAAAGAAGACTTACGTTCGTTGATCTTGTTGCTGTCAAAACATCGAACAATGGACACAACATAACATAACAGACAATGGAACAAATGCATTGACGAAAACATACATCGTAGTACTTACGGTAGTCAAAAAATGCTCAAACGAGTGAGCGGACGGAAAAAATTGTCACAGCAGACAAAGAGTAGTCTGAATCGAGTTTCATAATCCCGAAGGAATACGAGCTGCGAAGTGAACTAAAGGACGGTGCCATTGCTCGCGCCGAGGGCCACAGACTCTCCGTGCATGGGAACCCTGAAATGCGTCCGACCTGTGGAATCCGACCTCATGGCGAAGCTCCGGCGGGAGCAGGAGGGACTGTAGATCCCAGGAAATGTCCTTTAGCCTGGACGAAGGCGTGAAGGAGGAGCATGCCTCAACAGGCGTAATGCAACAATGACGAGCGTGACCATGCAAGCATACGAACGACGACTAGGTCGAACGAGACAGGCCATGGCGGCCATAACATACGTCAGACTGACGTTCGGTGCGGTGTACTGCACCAGCTCCGCGTACTGACTGTACGTTCGCAACGCCGAACGGCAGTTGCATCCAGAAGCGTAATCAGCTTCCTAGCCATCATGTATTCATGATGTAGCAGGCCGGAGCAGTCCAGGGTCATCGTGCGGAGGATCGCCGAACCAAGGCCTCACCCCCACACGACATAACGAACCCTTGAGGGCCTCATACAGCCACGTCGATGTGATCCGAGCGCGCAAGCACGGATCCATGCCGTGAGAGCTGAACGGCAACACCAAGCAACGTGCAGGATAAAAAAGGTACCGCCCAATCCTCGCAGCGAGTTTCAAACCGCACGCCGTGCGTTGTCCTCCTTTGACCCGAAGGCCAAGATCTTGAGACATGATCGCGACGACGGTGAATTTCTGGTACGCTGCTCAGCGGGTCACCGCTGGGTCCCGCTAGAACCGATCGAGGAGGATTAGAATACTCAGACCTTGGCCCGTTCGCGGATGCAGGCAACGAGTGCCCTGTGCGTAGCGAACATCGCAGCCTTGAGTCTGCTGGGTAATAAAGATAAAAAGAAAAAGAGGTGGGAAAAAGTATATAAAAAGGTATGTTTTTCTTTATTTGCTCAACCGGACCGAGCGGACCAGATTGTACGAGTGGTCGGAAAAATAGATGAACGTTTAAAAGTATGGACGAGCTTATCGATCTCGACTATAAAATCCTGCAATTCCACACACGCTCTCCTTCTCTCCATCCACAATGCCTGCCTCCAAATCTGTCAAACTCAACACTGGCGCTGAAATGCCCACTGTTGGCCTCGGTTCGCGTCTATTCATCACCTCTACCTACCACTCATCATCTTCCAATACACAGGCACCTGGAAGTCCAAGCCTGGCGCGGTCGAACATGCTGTTGACTGTGCTCTCAGGAATGGCTACAAGTCCGTAGACACTGCAGCTGCCTACCAGAATGAGACCGAGGTCGGTCTTGGAATCAAGAACTCTGGTGTCGCGCGCGAGTCGTTCTTCCTTACCACCAAGCTTGACAACCCTGACCACCTCGTTGCCGAGGAGGCTCTTGACAAGTCTCTCAAGAACCTTGGTACTACCTACCTCGATCTCTGGCTCATGCACTGGCCTGCTCCTATGACCGCTGGATCTGTCGCGCCCGTAAAAACCGTACGTGAATTTCATTGGATATCGGACAAAGTGAGAAAGCTTATGTTATTGTTACAATCATAGATCGACTGGCTTGACACCTGGAAGACAATGTCCAAGATCTACAAGGCCCACCCTGAGAAGCTCCGCGCAATCGGAGTTTCCAACTTTTCCGTCAAGTACCTTGAACGTCTTCTCGACGCCCAGAAGCAAGATCCCGAGAACATCGTTGTCCCAGCCGTCAACCAGATCGAGCTCCACCCGTGCGTTATCTTATCTCACGCTGTTCAACTGACGTTTAGTCCGCGCAGCTCTTGCCCTCAAGAAGACGTTGTCGATTTCTGCAATGAGCGCGGTATCGTTGTCACCGCCTATTCCCCTCTCGGCTCCGACAACTCTCCTCTGCTCGAGAACGAGATCGTCAAGAAGATTGCAGCTAAGCACAACGTCCAGCCTGCCAACGTCCTCGTGTCTCTCCAGGCTAACCGCCCTGGTGTCACTGTCCTCCCCAAATCTGTTACCAACTCTCGCATTCTCAGTGCGTATCATCTATTTTACCTCACCACAGCGAGGTGATATCCTGATCGTTTCTTTTTGTCTAGGCAACTCCACCATCATTGACCTGACGCAGGAGGAGATCAACGAGCTCCACTCCATCGACAAGACCCACCACTTCCGTGCTTGCCACCCCTCGTGGACTGGTTGGGGATCCCTCGGCTTTCCTGACTGCCTCGACGCAGACAAGGAGTAAAGTTTCTTTGATGGTTACATGGAAGTTGATGTATAATGCGAACTTCTCGTAGATCAATATTACTAGCTTATGATGCTCGAATACCTTTCTTGCCCCGCCGCCCCCTTTCGTTATGAGAAAATCTTAATGAGTGAGGGAAAACGATGAAGCGTTGAACCACGTGTGAACATGTTACGCGTCTGCAAACGAACGCGTCCGCGGCTTAATTATCGGAATTTCATCGGTTAAATGATAGGAGTCATTTTAACGCATATTATACGTACAGTGGCTTTTTGATCGGCGTCTTCTTATACCCTTTAGGACCCAAGGCAGATTTTTTTAACGATTAATTCTGGATTTACGAAGGCGCCATGTTGGATTGTGGACTACAATGATAAAAGTTAACGGTGTACGTGAATTAATTCTGACATCCTCCTCCCAAATCCCCTCATGAGCATTCTCGTCGTACGTTCATTAGAACGATCATGATCATCTTGACGCGCTGCCCCAAATCCAGAAGGGTAACGAACAGATGGACCCCATTGTAGATCATCTTCCGCAATCTCGACATCATCGGATTTGTGTGTATATTCAGCGTTGGTAGGCGACATGAATGTTGGGGTTGTAGGAGTTGGCTCTGGCTTTGCCTCCGGTATGACGGGGAAGGGAAATTCTGGACCAGATTCAGAGCAGTCGCCTCGATATTCATCGGCGGCGACGGCGGAGGATGAGGAGGTGGGTTTAGAGGTGGTGGTGGGGGATTTGGCACTGGCCGATGATAATCGACGAAGTTTATTCGTTATTTTTCCTATAGGCAAATGAAACTCCTCATCGATAGCCTCGATATAATCGTCCAAGCGCTCCGAGAAAGTCGCATGCCGTCTGCGGCGCTCGATGAAGATGCAATCTGATGACATGATTTGTGGTTGTCGAAATCGTGAAGTGTTTATATACGTTCAAAGATCGATAAGTGGCTGCAGTGTTGTTAATGCGGTGGCACTTCAGAGTTCAGGTCGAATGTCCTTTTATGCATTTTCAGTGTGGGTCGGGGGTGCCTGTGTGGACGTGGGGCTCTGAGGACCTCCTATACTTATTGCACCGCCTACTAATAGCTGCCTCCTATATTTCTCTCGGAGGTGGCGTCATGAGTTTTATTCTCTCCGGACCAAGCGCTTGATATTGAGTATATGGACTTGAGGAAGGGGATACGCATAGGAGTATACATTACGATATTGGATGTATGGCAAGCCGAAGAGTTGAGTGTTGCATTTTTTGCCTAATGCGGTCTTGATGTCAATTCATTGACACGGACATACTATGTTATTTTTAGCAACACCACACTGTAGGAATGTCTAAAGGCAACCTTATCGATCGCCGACGAGGTGTATGACGATGATGGTGCCGAATCCGCATCCTGACAAAGAACTGAAAACAAACAGTTGAAACTTTATCCCAGGTACCTCCCGAAGCAGACAATGTCCGTCTTCTTTGCCTTATCCGACGATAAAGACAGGTGGCAAAAGTCGATGTACAAGGACTTGAGCTTTAGAAGGGAGTGACGTATCATACTCCTGGGCCATGGATACATACAAGTAGTCAGTCCTAACCTGTGCCTGGTCGGGGCTCTGAACAACTTTGCTGACAACAGTGCTGAAGCTGTGGGTAGTAGTGACGGTGGCAACATCGCTGGAGGTCTTGGTTCTTGCAGTACAACTTGGAGGTAACATTAGCACTTGTGGTGCTAAGAGTGATCTTGATGACACCAGCCTGGACAGCGCCACCAGCAACAGGGACAATTAAGTCTGGTCTCACGGGCTACGTGGACGAGGTGCCCTTGGCGCCTATTCTGCACGGTATGTAAGGTGTAATTGTAACATACACAATTGCCTATTTTGCATTGATTTTGTATTCTGCATGGTTTGATTAGGTGCTGGCTGTCTAGTATGGGCTATCGCTAGCATGGTGGACCCATCCCTGATCCTCACAAAGTAATGCAATATTCTCTGTAAAGAGATATACCCTGTGCCAAATGCACATGTCTATTTTGTTGGGGGCTTTGTCCCTAAACCTCTGACTGCCCCAACATTGCTGCACTCACTTAGGGCTTCATAGAAGGGCCCTCAAGTTTTAGTGACGTACAATGTAGAGGGAAGGGCAATGTTAGATGATGGACTAGCTCACCCCAGCCTTTGAAAACAAGAGCCTGTAACCAAAATTTACAAAGGACACTTGGAGAGGGACTGCCTTTTTCAAGGAGTTTGGGCCAACAAAAAATAGAATTTTGGGTAGTGGGCCTATTGCTTGTGTCTCATTATTGTTGCTATTATTTGCTGTAGTACTGTGTGCTATATTATAGTGCTAATAAATAGATTTCTTTAAAACACACATTCAACTGTAATGAAATATCTGTCTAATGCAAAGGGCATATATAGAACCAGATATACTCATGTGTGAAACCTACCTGACAGGTGGCATGCAATTCACCAGTACAAATACATGTACCACAACATGTGCTGTTCACTGTCTGGCAGATGGCCCAGGTATGCTAAGGTACATATTTATTCTCATTTATAGGGTAATGCAAGTGACTATTTTGTAGATGCCAGTGGCTAGGTTGCTCTCTTCCCACCTACTGTTAGTTCTTGGGGTATAAAACCAGGGATTATATCTATGCTTGCTCCCTACAGAAATGCATTTAAGCATGCTGTGGGACTTAAGACTTAGTGGGGAGGCCATCCTACACCATCCCTGTAGTCAGGAAAGACACTATCAGGTTATTTACTTCCTCTTCTTCGAATGGTGCAAAGAATCTGACTTGTCAGAGTGAGAGAGGTGCTTAAGGTTGAGTTTTGAAGGGGTTGTAAGAATAATCATCATTGCTATGGTTGTTGTTGGCATTGACTTTGTACATCAATTTTCTAAAGTGGCAGTGCTGAGATATGGCCTGTAGAGCATAAAGTTGTGGTGGTGGTGACAAATTTGAGTCTGGTAGAGTAATATCATGTTCATTACAAGTAGAAGAACTCTGGCTAGTGCTAGTTTTTAGACTAGATAGCACTTATTGAAGATATGGTCAGCTGAGTGGACAAAGTAGAGAGAGAGTGGCTGAGGTTGACATGGTAAAGTTCTCCACAGACCTTGTTGTATTGTGTTACTTTATATAGTGAGCAGCAAACAGGCCCAGGGTTGTGTGCAGGTTTTAGGTTCAGGTCTCCATTCATCTTCTGACTCCCTTTTGAACTTCCAATTTATTCTTGTGTTTGTTATCTAATTTTTCAAGGGCAGAATCCTGGCCTCAGATAGATTGTTCTTGCAACAGAGTGGCCTGACAGTGCAGGTAATCAATTTAAACAGTTGTTGGAGAAACATACTTCTTCAGCCTCTGGTTTTTCAGTCAGACATAATATCATATCCAATGCACCCTCATCATCTGTTGGATATCACAATGTATTTTTTTAAGGTTTCTGTCACAACCCATCCCCAGACCCCCACCTCACCCTGGACCTCCCCCAAACCAGTCCAGTAAGCCTGGAACATATCCCCCCTCACCCCCAACCCCTATGACACTTTTCTACCCCCAGTGCCCACTCCAGCAACTCCCAAAGCTTCTCCAGGAAACCCCCAATGCTTCTCCAGCATTTCCTGGCCTCCCCTCAGTGTCTAGGTAACTCCACCCTCCCCTGGCATGCATCACAGTTACATATCAAGACAATACTGCCACCTGACTGGCCAGTCTTGGGATGCCCCAAACAACCATACCCAAGACCTGCCCACATGATCTGACCTCAGACCTGTGGTCCTGGAGGAGTCCCCCCACAGGTACTTAAGCCATAGTGTAGTAATAATTAAGTAGTCTTGAGATTACCTATGTTCTCATGTTTTTTATGTCTCTCATATCTCTGTCTCCTTGTTCTATATTGTCTTGTTGAATCTTATTATTTCCTGATTGCATCCATCTCAATCTTATCAGTCTCAATCTTATTAGTTTCCATTTTTGTCTCCAATCTCTTGTCTGTTTCTCAAGTCTCACCTCATCTCATTTCCTTTTACCTCTCACCTCATCTTGACTTCTCTGGTTAACCCCACAGCTACTCCTGTTCCCCATTGAAGTCCCCTTCCACCTGGGACTCTTTAAAAACTCCCCATACTTGTAACTCAGACCCACTGAGTTCTTGTTAACTCCTCCAGAGCTCTGTACTGTGCTTGCTCCCACTTGCCCATCACTCTGCTCCTTCATATAACCTACCAGAGCATCCCAGACCTCCCCAGACCACTGCTACCACCTTCACCCACCCTGTTTCACTCTTCTGGAGCTCACTGGAGCCAGGGATTGTGAGTGTAGACATGGTGTCCACCTAGTAAGGGACTTGCCTGGTGTAGCTGAGCCCCCAGGTCAGCAGAACCTGACATAATATCAAGACTCTCCCCTTACCCTGTTCCTGATGACTAACTACAGTCCCGCATATCCACCTACCAGTTATCTAACCAACTATTATGGTAGGCCAGTACCCAACCTCTACTATCCTCCATTCTATTCAATGCCTGACCACTATGTCACAGCCACTCTGCAGTACTGGGCCCCAGAACCAAATCCTGCCCCCTACAGTTCATCCACTAGTCAGGGCTCACCTCCAGACTGGCATCACCCCTCATTGTACCCCATTGAAGAGAACCACCCCTGCCTGCAGCCTGACACCCCATTGACCCCTTGGGCACCCATGGCCCTGGTACCCTTAGCTTTTCCCCCTAGGCCCTACTATGCCTACACTGTCCCTGCTGTGCCCCCAGTCCCCTTGGAACAACTTGATGGATACTTCCCCCCTCAGCCTTGACCCTCCACTGCTCCCCCCATCCAAGCTCCACCCTCCTCTAGGCAGCAAAGAGTTGAAGCCTATGTTCAAGAATGTGATGATGTTAGGTTCTGCTGACCCAGGGGCTCAGCTACACTGGGCAAGTCCCTTACTAGGCAGACACAATGTCTAGACTTACAATCCCTAACTCTGGTGAGCTCCAGAAGGGTGAAATGGGGCAGAAGAAGGAGATAGCAGAGGTCTGGGGAGGTCCAGGGTGTTCTGGTAGATTATGCAGGAAGTGGAGTGATGGGTGAGTGGAGGATGAGTGCAGTATGGAGCTCCAGAGTGATAACATAAACTCAGCAGGTCCAGGTTACAAGTACAGGGAGTCCTGGGAAATTGAGATGAGATGAAAGATGGAAACAAGACAAGATGAGACTTAGAAAATAGGCAAGAGACTGAAAATGGAAACTGATATGATTGAGACTGATAAGATGGAAAAAGATGCAATCAGGAGACAATAAGATTCAATGAGACAATATGGAATAGGAAGATGGATATACAAGAGATGTAACAAGCATGAGAATGTAGGTAATATCAAGACTACCTAGCTATTACTACATCATGGCTTAAGTACCTGCAGGGGGAACTCCTCCAGGATTGCAGGTCTGAGGTCAGATCATGTAGGTGAGTCTCAGGTATGGTTATTTGGGGTGTCCCAAGACTGGCTAGTTGGTGGTGGCATTGTCTTGATATATAACCATGATGTGTGCCAGGGTGGGTGGACTTACCTGGACACTGAGGGAATATTGGGGAAATCATGGGAACTGCTGGAGAAGCATCAGGGTTTTCCAGAGAAACCTCAGGAGTTGCTGGGGCAGGCACTGGGGGGTGGAAAAGTGTTGTAGATGTTGGGAGTGAGGAGGAGTACATTCTGGGCTTACTGAGGTGGTCAACAGGTTGGTCTTGATTTTGAGCACCTTGCATAGAGATTGCCAGAACTGGGAGACAAACAAGGGACCCCAGTTGGAAATAATATTGTCCAGGAGCCTGTGCTTGGAGAAGACATATTCAAGGAATAGTTTGGCAAACTCCAGGGCATTGTCAGTTGTATGGCAGGGGATGAAAAGGGCTTGCTTGATGAGTTGGCAAACTATGACAAGAATTGCATCAAAACCTTTGGATTCAGGGAGTTTAAGGATGTGGTCCATTGAGATCAAGAACCATGAGCAGTGGCTGATGGGGAGGGGCTTCAGCAGACCATACAGGCAATGTCAGGGGACCTTGGCTTGGAGGCACGATTCACAGGCTTGTACATATCAGGTGATGTCCATCTTTCATTCCTGGCCAAAAGTAAGTCCTGGGAAATCAATTGGAGGGTCTTACACATTCCTGGGTATCCCCAGAGCTTGTGGTCATGGTGCTGCCAGAGGATGTCAAGGTGGATAGACTTGTGGTCTGGGGTGTATATTCAGCCATCTCAGAATAGGAGTTGGTGGTCTGGAGACAGTGTAAAGGTGAGGTTAGGGAGTGGGATGTTGGCAGGGCAATTCTGGGAGTCATGTTGGGTGAAGTACACATCCAGGGGAGCATTTCAGATTAGACAGAGGATCCCTTCTTCATTTATAAGGCATTCTGTTTAGCCTCAAACAACTTCTTTAGGTAGATGTCTGGCCTTTGGGTGAGGGCATTGGGTTTTGCTCTGAGTCATCCCAGGCAGTAGTGGATGGTGAAGTCATACTCAGATAATGTTTCCAACCAGCAGGCTTGTCATTGACTGAGTTGCTTGGTGGTTATAAAGTATTGTAAGTTGTTGTGGTCCAAGTAGATTTGTATGTGGTGCAGAGTTCCCTTGAGGTAGCCCTCCACTGTCAGAAGGCTTCAACAATTGCAAGGAGCTCCTTGTTGTAGATGTCATAATCAAGCTCTGCAGGGATCATTGAATGGGTGTAGAAGGCAATGGGATGGAGGTCCTTGCTATCAGAGCTCATCTGTAAAAGAATTCTGGCAATGGCATAATTAGAGGCATCACATTTGAGTACAATGGGGAGAGTGGGGTTGAAGTGGTGGAGGATTGGGGCAGAGGTGAAGGCCTCCTTCAGGAGAGTTAAAACACTTTGGCACTTACTGTCCCAGTCCCATGGGGTGTTCTTCTGGGTGAGCCAATTGAGGGATTTTGTGATGCCAGAGTAGTTGTCAATGAACTGGCAGTAGAAATTAGCAAAACCTAAAAAGGACTGTACCTCCTTAATATTCCAGGGCAGGGGCCAGTTGAGGATGGCTTCTACCTTCACCAGGTCCATTTGTATGCCATCTGGAGTAACAATAACCCCTAGATATTCAACCTTGGTGGTGTGGAAGGAGCACTTCTCAGGTTTGGCATGCAGGTGGTACTTCCAAAGTTGTTCTAGAACATGTTGAACATGGCTCCAGTGTTCTTCCAAGGAGTTCAAATAGATGAGGATGTTGTCCAAGTACATGATAACAAAGACATCATTCATGTTATGGAAGATATTGTTCATGAAGTATTGGAAGGTAGCAGGGGAGTTTGTCATACCAAAGGGCATTATGAGATACTTGAAGAGGCCATAACAGGTATGGAAGGTGGTCTTCCATTCATGTCCTGGAGCAATCCAGACATTGTTGTAGCCAGACCAGAGGTCTATCTTGGTGTAAACCTTGGCACTATGGATGTGGTCAAAAAGGTCTCCAATCAGGGGGAGAGAATACTGGTTCTTTTTAGTGACTTTGTTAAGTCCCCAGTAATCCACACAAAGATGGAGGGAGCTGTTCTTCCTCTTGGCAAAAAGGACAGGGGCTCTGGTGGCAGAGATCAAGGGTCAGATGAAACCCTTTCTGAGCATGTCATTGGGGTAGTCTTTGAGAGCCCAGAATTTGACTTCTGACATGTTGTAGATCTTGCCAAAAGGGGGGGAGGTGCCATCTTCAAGATTGATCATGTGGTCATAGGATTGGTGCAGGGGAAGTTCCTTCATGCTTCCTTTGGAGAACACATCAGCAAATTCATAGTACTCTGGGGGAACTACTTTGCATAATATCTGTTCCTCTGTCTTTGGAGTCTCAAATGAGGTGGTGCTGGTGCAGATGTTTTCTTCCAGAAGTGTTGGAGTGATCTGGAGTTGGAAGGCAGGGGTGCTGTCCTGCAAGATCTATGCAAAGGGGATGGTGCTGATGATATTAATGTTGAGGGCTTCCAGGTCAATGGTGTCTGGCATCAGAGATGCAGTGGTGGAGGCCAGAGTTGTTGGGGTCTAAGTGGGGTAATTTGGGCCCTTGTATTAGTTGCAGGGGATGTTGGGGGGAAGCTGTCAGAACATACCTGCAGGAGTTTGGGATGGAGGTGTTTCTTCCTCCTCTCTGGAGTTGTTCTTGAGCAAAGTGGGGGTTCTAGTGGCTCTGGTGTTGCTGGAGGCCCAATTGTAGTCATTGGGGTCAAGGGGGGAGTAAGGATGGAGGGTGATGGTGGCTGCCAGGCTGGCTTTGGGGCTGGGGAACTGTATGGTGAGGTCCTGCTAGTCAATGTCAGAATTGACATTATGCAGCCAGGGGAGTCTGAGCATGATTGGAGTCACCTCTAGGAGTTGGGTGACAAGGAGGCAGGTCAGGATTTGCAGGCTGTTATTGAGTGTGAGGGAGCCAGAGTGAAATTTGGTGATCCCAGTGGTGGTGGATCTTCTTTCAAACAGCTGTAACTCCAAAGGCATGTTGAGGAGTTTGTGGAGGAGGTCAAGCCAATTGCTGACAAAGGTTCTGGAGGCTTCACTATCAACAAGGGCATGGAGGATGATGGGGGAGTTGCCAAGGCGGGCATTAATGATGAATGATCATGTGGATTGTGAGTGGAGCTGTGGAGGGGTTCAGGGAACGTTGGGGGCAACTCACAAAACATCATGAGTGGGGGAGATGTTGAAGGGAATGGGTCCCAGGTTGGGCAAGTTGTCCTGATTGAGGCAGAGGGTGAGACATAGCCAGTTAATGCAAGGGTTAGTTGCTTAGAGCCAGGAAAACCTGAGGATCAAGGGGGCAGAGGCATGCAACTTTGTGACTAGTAGCTGGAGGTCCTGCTGTTGTGGCAAAAGTGATCCTTGTCTCTATACAGTGAGTGATGTTGCCTGCAGAGGTCAGATCACTGTCAAAGAGTTTTAGGGGGATTAGGGGGAGAAGATATCAGGGGGGTTGTAGAGCAACAGCTGCTAGGGATTTGTCAATGAAGTTGTCTGTTGTGCCACTGTTGATCAGGATAGGCATGGGGTTGGAGGTGAAGGGAAGGGTGGTATGGAGAAGGAGGTTGTGGGCAGAATGCAAGAGGAGATGTGTCAGGAGGGTGTCCAGAGCAATTACTGTTGTGTGGAGGAAAGTAGCCAGGGCAGAGAAGATGTCAGAGTCTGATCTGCAATTTAATGCATCTTTGGGACCTAAACTACTGGGTTGTTTTCCATGAACTGATAGTCACAGTTTTCCCCATCAATGGTCCAGATGGCACATCCCATCACCTAGCATTTAGGGCAATTGTTGATGAAATGACCCTGCTCACCACACAGAATACATGCCCCTTCCTTCTGTCAATATGCCTGGGTCTCTGTTGGGACATCAATCCAGGGCTGGTTCCTGATCTGATTGGTGCACAGGGCCTCCTGATTGTTTGTGGGGTCCAGGGGATTGTCAGGGTCCAGGAAATCATCAGGTCTGGAGTCCAGAGGGTCTGGAGTGTCACAGAGATTGGTGGCATTAAGTTGGGCAGAGGGTCAAGGTCTGGGGTTCTGAGAGATGTTAACCAGGCCTTGTCCAGGGGAGAACTGGGGTATGAGGTTAGCAGGCATCATAGGGGCAATGGTTCAGGGGTTGTTGGTTGCTCTAGGTTGCCAACCTGGGTTGCCAGATGGGTTCCAGTTATTCTGTGGGCCTTGGTTCTTGCTCCAGTCTTTCTAATAGCACTGATCAATCTGGGTGATGAGTGCCTTGTATCCATCATATGTGGGCTGCTTGGGTGTGAGGCAGAGAATGTCCTTGA